>RPFO01000644.1:470000-472500 GCA_009746045.1 Mesostigma viride
CCCGAGCACATTCAGACCTGGCTGGACTGCCTGGGCCTGGAGGCGCGGGCGGTGGGGTTGGAGATTAGTGTCAAGACTGAGGCGATGGTGATAGGGGCCTCCAGTAAACCACCGCTGCCGCGCCTGCTCGACGGGACGGAGGTCCCGTTCCGCGACCGCTTCAAGCTGTTGGGGAGCTGGCTTCCTGACACCGACGACGATGTGGACACCCGCATCGCCCTCGCCTGGGCCAAGCTCCGTTCGCTCACACCTTACTGGCGCTCGAAGGGCCTGGACGGGCACCGCAAACGCATGCTCTTCAAGGTCCTCGTCCTCACGGTGCTCACGTATGGCGCCGAGGCGTGGACCCTCCCACCCAAACTGGCAGCTCGGCTCGACGG
Organism: Mesostigma viride; assembly: GCA_009746045.1. Taxonomy (NCBI): domain Eukaryota; kingdom Viridiplantae; phylum Streptophyta; class Mesostigmatophyceae; order Mesostigmatales; family Mesostigmataceae; genus Mesostigma; species Mesostigma viride. The sequence continues at coordinate 470,381 of RPFO01000644.1, forward strand.
CACAGTTTACAGGATGCTCCGGCAGGTCCTTAACGTAGGTTTTTCCGAGCGCCCGTCATCAGAGTCTTTGTATCATGGCATGCCTCGTGTTTCGGACGAGATTAGGCAGCGTAGGATAGCATTTGTAGGACACCTTGCCCGCACTAGCCAGGTCGACACCACCCTTGGTCTGGCCGGCCCCCAGCGGCTTGGCCAGCCAGGGCGGCATATTCTGACCTGGCCTGGCCCCGCGGACATCCCAAAAGGGTAGGGAAACCTGTCACCAACTACGTTCAGATGTTGCTGGACGACCTAGTGGTCCCAGCCCAGTTTGAGCACCGCATACACTCTCTCTCCCGTCTTTGGACTGTCATGCAGGACAAGACGCGGTGGAAGAAGATTGTCAAGGCGCACACGCCCGACCCTGTGGGCAAGCCACCTCCCCCCAAGCGGAGGAGGCGTTTTGATGAGTAGTGTAGTTAGGATTTTCTAGATAGCCTAGCGTTAGTATAGTTCGATTACGCGGCTTCCTCCACCCCATCCATCATGGAATATGTGCTACATGACCTCCCCACGGAGGCATGTTATAATTTAATTTAATTTAATTTAATTTTTTAATGCCGTTACTAGTATGCTCATGGTCCACATAAGGACTTACTTCAGTACTTAGGCAGACCCAGATGTCATAGCACAAGCTTGTGCACATGAGAATAAAATGAAAAAACTTCTTAGAAGATGTTCAATATGACTAGCTTCCGCCTAACACTGTGCATGGGCAAAAAAGGTATCGTTCGCCAGGAAAAAAATGTACAGGTGCCATGATCCACAGGCACCAATCCCAGCCCTATCGACCATTGGACCGATGCCCCCTTGGGCTGGCGGCATCGTCGTCCTGACTGCTGGCACTTGTGCGGATGGTGCTCTCCAGCTGGCTGACCAGCTGGTCCACCTCGTCCACGCCTAGCTCGTTGCCATACGGTTGCCCGTCACGGAACGACGTGAGCACCTGCAGCCACTTGTCGAACACGCGGAGCATGGCCTTGTTCTCCTTGCGCAGGGTGGCCACCTGGGGAAGAAGGCGAGCAGTGTCCATCCATTTATTAATTGACAGCACTTGACGGCGTAACAAGAGCATGAACCCTCAATGAAATGGGAATGGAAAGGGATGGGTGACTATCTAGCGTCTACGGTCCATGAAAATGTAGAGCAGTGTCCATGAAAATGACAAAACACAGGAATATGAACATGTGGAACATGTCAACTTCGTCAATGGTGTCGGCATTAACTGTGCAGCGGCAGGCTCCAAAAAGGGGATTCAAAAATGGGGGATCCATGAGCGAGGCAGTCATGCAAGCATGCCAGCCGCACAGCCACGAGGAGGTTATACCAAGCGACATGCTAGAGTGGGCACGAACAAAGCCGAGGACGGGCTTGCAGCCAGACGAGGTCATATGGGTACCGTGGAATGGCACGATTGCAACACTGCGCAGTTTAGCTTGGTCTTTGGGTGCCGTCCCCTGTGCCCCTCCCCCCTCCCCCCTCTCCCCTGGTCACGCCCTTTTTTCCCCCTTGCAGTCTTGACCCTTGTTCTGCGCCCTTTTGTCCTCACCCCTCCACCCACCTTCTGCACCGTCACGGTCTACACCGCCCCCCCACCTTGTTCTGCAGCGCGTGCGCGGACAGCGTGGCTCCGTGCGCCTCCTCCTCGGCGCGCCGCCGCATCTCCATCAGCTTCTCTACGTAGCCTTCCAGCTTGGCCACGCGGCCCTCGGTGGCCGACAGCTGCTTGCGACACGACTTCGTCTCCGCTATCGCCGCAAGCTTGGCGCGCTCCTCCGCCTGCGCGCCGCCATCAAGTGGTGGGTGGGGACATGGGCGAGGGCACCACAACACGCGGTAGGTGGGGGCATGGGACAGGGCGCCGCAACACGTGCAGTAGGTGGGGACAGGAAACGGCGCTCGATGAAGAGCGTGCGCACATGGGGAAACGGAGGAACCATGCAGCGTTTTATACCAGAAGGTGGGCAGGTAGAGCTCACGAATCCCATCCACTGCCACTTGAAACACACTCTCAGTCATCAACCCATGGCATGCAAACATCGTCGGAGCTCCTGATGGTTAAAAGCAGAAAAAGCTGCAGA
>RPFO01000644.1:477500-580000 GCA_009746045.1 Mesostigma viride
ACACGTGGAGGGGGGGGGGAGGGGCAGCAGACCCTGCTGACAGGCCCAGCATCAGCAGCTCAAGCAAGCCGCCTTAGCTTGCTGGGTCAGTCCAGCTTCCTAGGGCAACCATGTGTCTTTCATTGCCACGCTTCCTTGGCAAGCCGCCCTACCAACAAGAAACTGTGCCACAAGTCATACCAACGGTGGGGTGTGCATATTGGGAGGGAGAGTTGCAACGAGAAAACAGGGCCCTGGGGATGGGACAGGAAAGCGGAGCAGTGGCAGGCGGTTGCCAACTCGGGCAGTTTCCTGCCAGGGGCACCAAGAAAAAATTTACCTCAGAAGATCCTGTGTATGGGATGTTGGTGTGTGCATATTGGGAGGGAGAGGGAGAGAGGTCCACAGTTTAAGACTGATATGTGGTCGCTATGCTATTTACACAAGGTCCCAGCAGATGTGGCGCGAAACAGACACGGGCTGTTGTTAAGCAGAGTCACACACATAAGGTCTCATGAACACACACGGTCTCTCTCTCTCTCTCTCTCTCTCTCTCTCTCTCTCTCTCTCTCTCTCTCTGCCACACGGCCACACGGCCACACGGCCACACGGCCACACGGCCACACGGCCACACGGCCACACGGCCACACGGCCACACGGCCACACGGCCACACGGCCACACGGCCACACGGCCACACGGCCACAATCTCACCACAGCGCTAAGGCAGGTGCCCCATGGTGGGTGCCTTGACCCAAAGGATGCCATGTTCACTGCGACTTAAGGACAACCCCAACGCTGGCTCTCTGCGACTTAAGGACAACTTCAACGCTGGCTCTTGCCACCCTTCCTTGGCTGCAACCGCGCCATCGTGCGAGAGACGGTAGGACTTGTGGGGGGATGTTGCGCAAGATTGTTAGGACTTGTGGGGGGATGTTGCGCAAGATCGGTAGGACTTGTGGGGGGATGTTGCGCAAGATTGTTAGGACTTGTGGGGGGATGTTGCGCAAGATTGTTAGGACTTGTGGGGGGATGTTGCGCAAGATTGTTAGGACTTGTGGGGGGATGTTGCGCAAGATTGTTAGGACTTGTGGGGGGATGTTGCGCAAGATTGTTAGGACTTGGGGGGGGATGTTGCGCAAGATTGTTAGGACTTGTGGGGGGATGCTGCGCAAGATTGTTAGGACTTGTGGGGGGATGTTGCGCAAGATTGTTAGGACTTGTGGGGGGATGTTGCGCAAGATTGTTAGGACTTGGGGGGGGATGTTGCGCAAGATTGTTAGGACTTGTGGGGGGATGTTGCGCAAGATTGTTAGGACTTGTGGGGGGATGTTGCGCAAGATTTTGTTAGGACTTGGGGGAGGGTCCCCACTATGTTGTGCATGATGCTCAGTGAAGCACTTGTCGCCTAGGTCATACAAACGTCATCGAACAAAGGTTTGGTCTTCTAGACGACAAAACCCACTTGATATTCCTGGCATCGCCCCCCCCGGGTGGCAGCAGCGCCATCAGCGCGTCGAGTTCCTTGCGCGCCGCCCACATCTCGGCAAGGCAGTCATGGGCCGAGCGACTCGCCTCCATCGCCGCCGCCTCCGCCTCGGTGGCGCGCCGCCTCTCGCCCTGTGGGGTGAGTGAGTGGATGGTCATGGTGGTTTGGCAGCAGTGGATGGTCACGTTTCGTTTGGCAGGTCGCCAACGCGGGCCATGGGATTCCGTTCCACGTATGCGCATGTTTGCCTCCCTGACACGCCCATGTCGTGGAACCGCTAGACAGAAAACCAAGGCAGCGGCTTGCACGGCTGCTGCGCACCAAGGGAGAGCATGACACGGTCATGGGGTGACTACTGCGATAGCAACTCCCCTGAATGTTGGGTTGAGAAATACGAAGTGCAATCCACATTGTGACAGCAAGCAGGAACCACCTGCTGGACCCACTGAATGCTTCATTCCTGTTACAGTAACTACTAACTACCACAACCACGCCTGCACGCCCACGGTCGGTGCTGCAATCGCTGAGTACAACGGAGAGGCTGTCCACCATCGTTAACCAACTTGATGACGATCTACTTGATGTCCACCGAGGGGTGCTCATGCACCCAGCGTGCCCAGCCGCTACTTTCCCTACCGGACGACTACAGCAGGCTGGGAGTAAGCGCAACGCTACGACAGCATCCGTGTATCCAGTAGCGCATGTACATGCATCCCGCAGTAGGTACAACCACTCCCGGATGTCACCTTGCATGCACCAGCAAGCATTCTAGCGTGTTGAAAAGGGGCTGGCGATCTCTTACCTCCAGCGCTGCCTGTAGTCGGCTGGACTCTGCCTGTAGTCGGCTCGCCTCAGCCGCGTGGCACACGATCTCGCCGTCCTTCCTTGCCAGCGCGTCCTGCAGCGACTGCACCTCCTTTCGCAGCGAGGCGCACTCCTGGGTGTGGGCACCCGCCATCCCTGGCAGAGGGCAGGGCCAGGCAGGCGGACAGACCACAGGAAGGGATGGCAATGGACAACCCAACGTCAGTGGGCAAATGTTTTGGGCACACAGGAGGGCTGCATAACTACTTGTAAGAAAAAAAAACTATGGTGGATGCTTCAGCCATCTGAATCTTGCCAGAATCTCGCCTTTATCATCGAGCTAGACAAGCACTCGACCATGTGCCACCTCGAGTATTCCCAAGGCGGGGGCCCGGGCATGGGGCCCATCCCTGCAGCTAGAAAGCCAGCCTTACCTTGGCACTGGCAGGCCTCGCACGTCGCACTGCACCCGCGTCGCGAGCCACAGGCCGCGCAGGATGGCTCGCAGATGCGCTTCTCCTGCAAAACAAGGGACGGGCACAAGGAGTGGGTGGCCAGGGATGGCAGCACCAAGGGGTAAATAGATGCTTAGCGTACGTGGGGATACTTGCCGGCCGAGGCATGCACGGCACACACACACACACACGTCTGCGTTGGCTTGCATATCGCATGGGGAACCAGGTCCCATGACAGTGGTAGGAATGGGCTCCACGATGGCGGTAGGAAGGGGCTCCATGACAGTGGTAGGAAGGGGCTCCACGATGGCGGTAGGAAGGGGCTCCATGACAGTGGTAGGAATGGGCTCCACGAGGGCGGTAGGCGATCCACCACGGCCGTGAAGAGAAGACACCCCGCAGCACAGGGAGCGTGGGACCCATGACCTCTCATGACCCAGCGGCTCCAAGCTTCCTTTGAGCCTAATAGCTCTCGCCCTCACACAGAACCATCCGTTCCCATTTCATTTCACTTTCCCCATCTACACAAAAAAGCTGATGAAGTCCAAGGTAGCCCTTGAGAGTGGGGCCAAATGGGCAGAGCGTGATTTAAGCCATATCCAGAGCCGTGCATACGCCCCCCTTCAGCTGCGCTGTGCGCTGTGTGAGCGCTGTTCTGGTGTACATGCCCGCTCCTTCATCTGTGCCGTATAGTATAAAATCTTTCCATCTACGTACCAGCTCCTTCACCTGCGCCGCGGCGGCCGCGGCATCCCTCTGTGCGTCCTCGCACTCGCGCGCCTTAAGCTGGCACGCCACGTCCAGCTGCTGGTTGCGCTCCGTCAGTGAACGCATCACCGCCTCCTGGTAGAGGGCAAGAGGGGGAAGGTCGTGTTCGATGTTCGGGCAGGGAGTAGGGCGCAGAACAAGAGGGAGGCAATGTTTGAAACCCCCATGCGCACAAGGGGTGCCATCGCTATGCTCCACAATGGGACACTAATCAATACACATACAGTGAACGCAACATAGTGACCCTGGGAAGAATAACAGCGGTCAAGGTCTCCTGCTGTATAACACCACAACTGCAGCAAGGAAACTATCAACTCACTGTACGCAATGAAAGCAGCATGTGCCCCCCGCCCCCCACCCCTCTCGCTGCTGTGCTGGTTAAGGCACGACTGTTTAGTTTGGTGAGAGATGAGAAGCAATGTGTTTGGGCTATCCCCATTAGGAGTAGGTCAACGCATCCTTCACGTAGGGTGTAGTGGGAGACGGCCCAACCATTCCTGTGAGCGACCGGGCGAAAATCCGCAAGAGGAGAGCGCGGTCAATAAGCCCGGTCAACAAACACGAATGAGCTATGAAGGGCATTCTAGTCCTTGCAGGTAATCCCTGTCGCTTTCGCAGTTCACATGTACAGCGGGATGTCCAACAGGGTCTCTGGACTGAAAGGCTATTTGAAGAGCTATCTTGAGTGTGTGTGCTCGGAAAACCTGCTCCCTCAGCATCTTCGCTTCCAGAACCGCGTTACCATGTATACAGGCAATGGTACAACTCAGCTACGCCTCGTGCAAATAAGATTTCGAGGCGCCGCATGTCACACTACGGGCTGTGCGCACACGGAGATGAATCCATCTCAACATTCCCTTCGGTGACATCCCCTCAACGACCCTTAAGCTCGCTGCCACAGGCGCAACGACACGTGCACCACCCACCAGCGACGCATGCTTCCTCTTCAGCTCCTCCATCTGCGCGTGACAGCCCTGCAACTGGTTCAGCTGCTGCGCTTTGCTCGACAGCTCTGCCTCTGCCAGCGTTAAGTCCCGCTGCAGCGACTCCACTGCTGACAGCACGTGGTCGCGCTCCTGAGGAAGATGGGTGGGTGTCATGCGACAGGGGATGGGTGCCCAGCGTGGTGAGGGGAGAAAAGAAAGGGTTTCCAAGCACAGGGAACGCCATGCGAACCAAGCCAGTAGCATCCAGCAGAAGTGAGCAAGCAGTGACCGCGACACGGGCCCTGGGAAACACTCATAATGCTGCAGGACGAACGACAGGATTGATTGCAGCCCAGCAGTCTGTTAGAGACTGCATGGCATGCCAACACAAAAGGGATTTATGCTATGGTAGGTATTGCCTGACTGGCTCGGGGGTTGAGGACAAGAACTCCATACGTCATGAGGAGTTGGTAGAGGAGTGCCTGCGCCCGTCGGGACACGGTGGCAACGACAAGGACAACGACCGCTTGCTGATGCATAGCAATTGTAGTCGATGCTGATGAAAACGCTGCCCAGATGGCCTAGTGGTGGTGGCACAAGCATGCCTCTGCGATGTCGTTAAGCATGCCGATCCCTACGATAAACCCAGTGATGTCGGCGCACCCAAGCAGGCATTCAAGCAGGGCATTCATTAATTAATCACCTGGACGAAGCAGGGCATGTGCCGTGGCCTCCAGAGAAGGAGATTAGAAAGCACGTCTTTAACAGACGGAAGGCATGCTACATCCAAGGCGTTCTTGGCATGGCCGCATGTCAACGGTGCACCCCAAGGACTGGTGTGCCATACCCAGCCACAGTTGCCATAACCCAATGGCAAATGACGCTCTTTGCGCGCCCGTAGGACAGGTGCGCGGCTTACCGGTAACCCTCTCCCAGGGAACGTGGGAGCAGCGCACCCACACCGCACGTTCTCAACCAACGGCTACGCTAGGCAGCCCCCTTTGAGAGGGGTCCGTTTCCGTTCTTGTTGTCTGTACTTGTTGACGGTACTTGTTGGCGGAGATATTTGCTGCCGTACCTTGAGCGCCTTCCACATGATCCTCTTTTCTGCCTGTAGCTCCCCTTTGACAGTCGCCAGCTCGCCTGCGGGCCAGCCGCCACCATCACAGCACAGGGACAGCGCAGGATTGCAAGCAGGTGAGAACGACACATGCATCCACTGGGGGGTTGCCCAAACACCAACTGCGAGAGTACACAGGCCACCTGTAGCTCATTCATGAAGTCGCATGCCGTCGTTGGGACGTCTCACACCGAGACCAAGGGATCACACACGTTGGCTGCGTCCATTACTCAACTGTTCTAAGCCTTGCTTGTGACAAAGCCATCCATGTCTCACAACGTATCACACTAACGGACAAGCGATGCCAAGGTCACTTAACAGGTGCTACTGCCCCCCCCCCCCCCCCTCGTCATCATCCTGACACAGCGTGCCCACCTTGCGCCAACTGGCACTGCTGCGTGACATTTGCAAGGTTCCCCTGGCAGTCCTCCAGCCGCTGCGCTAACAGGCTGGCCTTGGACTCGGCGGCTGCTTTTGCCACCTGGCAGTCGCGGTGTAGCCTCTCCTCCTCCTTGAACCTGGCGCATGCAGACCACGCACACGACACCACCGCTTCCGTCATGCAAGTGCCTCGCATGCCGGGGCACGGCCGTCTCTCGGTGGCGCGATCGCAGGCCTGTTGGGGACCAGGAGATGCGCGGTCACTCAAAGGCGGTCACTCAAAAGCACGATGATGGGGCAAGGCCACGTGCCGTGTGTGTGGCCACGTGCCGTGTGTGTGGCCACGTGCCGTGTGTGTGGCCACGTGCCGTGTGTGTGGCCACGTGCCGTGTGTGTGGCCACGTGCCGTGTGTGTGGCCACGTGCCGTGTGTGTGGCCACGTGCCGTGTGTGTGCGTGGCGCGACGGGAGACCCCAAGGATTCCCATTCCCAGGATTCAGCTGCAAACGGCTGCAGATACGTACGGACAGATGTGTACGACTGACCAGCCAGAACAAGCAGCGATGGCATAGTGAGATCACCACAGAGCTGCTCCTGCCCGCCCTTGAGCCCCTCTCATGCATGAGGATGACATGAGGTGTGCATGTAGCGGTTCACCAGATACCACCCAAAGCCACCGCGACAGGCCAGTCCATACGAGGACATCCCGTGCACGCCTCCCACGTCTATGTGACCAGCAGATGGTAAGATGACAGGTCCACAGAAGATGATGACAGGTCCACAGAAGATGACAGGTCCACAGAAGATGACAGGTCCACAGAAGATGACAGGTCCACAGAAGATGACAGGTCCACAGAAGATGACAGGTCCACAGAAGATGACAGGTCCACAGAAGATGACAGGTCCACAGAAGATGACAGGTCCACAGAAGATGACAGGTGCACAGAAGATGACAGGTCCACAGAAGATGACAGGTCCACAGAAGATGACAGGTGCACAGAAGATGACAGGTCCACAGAAGATGACAGGTCCACAGAAGATGATGACAGGTCCACAGAAGATGATGACAGGTCCACAGAAGATGACAGGTCCACAGAAGATGACAGGTCCACAGAAGATGACAGGTCCACAGATGATGACAGGTCCACAGAAGATGACAGGTCCACAGATGATGACAGGTCCACAGATGATGACAGGTCCGCAGAAGATGATGACAGGTCCACAGAAGATGACAGGTCCACAGAAGATGACAGGTCCACAGAAGATGACAGGTCCACAGAAGATGACAGGTCCACAGAAGATGACAGGTCCACAGATGATGACAGGTCCACAGAAGATGACAGGTCCACAGAAGATGATGACAGGTCCACAGATGATGACAGGTCCACAGAAGATGACAGGTCCACAGAAGATGATGACAGGTCCACAGAAGATGACAGGTCCACAGATGATGACAGGTCCACAGAAGATGACAGGTCCACAGAAGATGACAGGTCCACAGAAGATGACAGGTCCACAGAAGATGACAGGTCCACAGAAGATGACAGGTCCACAGAAGATGACAGGTCCACAGAAGATGACAGGTCCACAGAAGATGATGACAGGTCCACAGATGATGACAGGTCCACAGAAGATGACAGGTCCACAGAAGATGACAGGTCCACAGAAGATGACAGGTCCACAGATGATGACAGGTCCACAGAAGATGGCAGGTCCACAGATGATGACAGGTCCACAGAAGATGACAGGTCCACAGAAGATGACAGGTCCACAGAAGATGACAGGTCCACAGAAGATGATGACAGGTCCACAGAAGATGATGACAGGTCCACAGAAGATGACAGGTCCACAGAAGATGACAGGTCCACAGATGATGATGACAGGTCCACAGAAGATGACAGGTCCACAGATGATGACAGGTCCACAGAAGATGATAGGTCCACAGATGATGACAGGTCCACAGATGGTGACAGGTCCACAGAAGATGATGACAGGTCCACAGAAGATGACAGGTGCACAGAAGATGACAGGTCCACAGAAGATGACAGGTCCACAGAAGATGATGACAGGTCCACAGATGATGATGACAGGTCCACAGAAGATGACAGGTCCACAGAAGATGACAGGTCCACAGAAGATGACAGGTCCACAGAAGATGACAGGTCCACAGATGATGACAGGTCCACAGAAGATGACAGGTCCACAGAAGATGACAGGTCCACAGAAGATGACAGGTCCACAGAAGATGACAGGTCCACAGAAGATGACAGGTCCACAGAAGATGATGACAGGTCCACAGATGATGACAGGTCCACAGAAGATGACAGGTCCACAGAAGATGACAGGTCCACAGAAGATGACAGGTCCACAGAAGATGACAGGTCCACAGAAGATGATGACAGGTCCACAGATGATGACAGGTCCACAGAAGATGACAGGTCCACAGAAGATGACAGGTCCACAGAAGATGACAGGTCCACAGAAGATGACAGGTCCACAGATGATGACAGGTCCACAGAAGATGACAGGTCCACAGAAGATGATGACAGGTCCACAGATGATGACAGGTCCACAGAAGATGACAGGTCCACAGAAGATGATGACAGGTCCACAGAAGATGACAGGTCCACAGATGATGACAGGTCCACAGAAGATGACAGGTCCACAGAAGATGATGACAGGTCCACAGAAGATGACAGGTCCACAGAAGATGACAGGTCCACAGATGATGACAGGTCCACAGAAGATGACAGGTCCACAGAAGATGACAGGTCCACAGAGGATGACAGGTCCACAGAAGATGATGACAGGTCCACAGAAGATGACAGGTCCACAGAAGATGACAGGTGCACAGAAGATGACAGGTCCACAGAAGATGACAGGTCCACAGAAGATGATGACAGGTCCACAGAAGATGATGACAGGTCCACAGAAGATGACAGGTCCACAGAAGATGACAGGTCCACAGAAGATGACAGGTCCACAGATGATGACAGGTCCACAGAAGATGACAGGTCCACAGATGATGACAGGTCCACAGATGATGACAGGTCCGCAGAAGATGATGACAGGTCCACAGAAGATGACAGGTCCACAGAAGATGACAGGTCCACAGAAGATGACAGGTCCACAGAAGATGACAGGTCCACAGAAGATGACAGGTCCACAGATGATGACAGGTCCACAGAAGATGACAGGTCCACAGAAGATGATGACAGGTCCACAGATGATGACAGGTCCACAGAAGATGACAGGTCCACAGAAGATGATGACAGGTCCACAGAAGATGACAGGTCCACAGATGATGACAGGTCCACAGAAGATGACAGGTCCACAGAAGATGACAGGTCCACAGAAGATGACAGGTCCACAGAAGATGACAGGTCCACAGAAGATGACAGGTCCACAGAAGATGATGACAGGTCCACAGATGATGACAGGTCCACAGAAGATGACAGGTCCACAGAAGATGACAGGTCCACAGAAGATGACAGGTCCACAGATGATGACAGGTCCACAGAAGATGGCAGGTCCACAGATGATGACAGGTCCACAGAAGATGACAGGTCCACAGAAGATGACAGGTCCACAGAAGATGACAGGTCCACAGAAGATGATGACAGGTCCACAGAAGATGATGACAGGTCCACAGAAGATGACAGGTCCACAGAAGATGACAGGTCCACAGATGATGATGACAGGTCCACAGAAGATGACAGGTCCACAGATGATGACAGGTCCACAGAAGATGACAGGTCCACAGAAGATGATAGGTCCACAGATGATGACAGGTCCACAGATGGTGACAGGTCCACAGAAGATGATGACAGGTCCACAGAAGATGACAGGTGCACAGAAGATGACAGGTCCACAGAAGATGACAGGTCCACAGAAGATGATGACAGGTCCACAGATGATGATGACAGGTCCACAGAAGATGACAGGTCCACAGAAGATGACAGGTCCACAGAAGATGACAGGTCCACAGAAGATGACAGGTCCACAGATGATGACAGGTCCACAGAAGATGACAGGTCCACAGAAGATGACAGGTCCACAGAAGATGACAGGTCCACAGAAGATGACAGGTCCACAGAAGATGACAGGTCCACAGAAGATGATGACAGGCCCACAGATGATGACAGGTCCACAGAAGATGACAGGTCCACAGAAGATGACAGGTCCACAGAAGATGACAGGTCCACAGAAGATGACAGGTCCACAGAAGATGATGACAGGTCCACAGATGATGACAGGTCCACAGAAGATGACAGGTCCACAGAAGATGACAGGTCCACAGAAGATGACAGGTCCACAGAAGATGACAGGTCCACAGATGATGACAGGTCCACAGAAGATGACAGGTCCACAGAAGATGATGACAGGTCCACAGATGATGACAGGTCCACAGAAGATGACAGGTCCACAGAAGATGATGACAGGTCCACAGAAGATGACAGGTCCACAGATGATGACAGGTCCACAGAAGATGACAGGTCCACAGAAGATGATGACAGGTCCACAGAAGATGACAGGTCCACAGAAGATGACAGGTCCACAGATGATGACAGGTCCACAGAAGATGACAGGTCCACAGAAGATGACAGGTCCACAGAAGATGACAGGTCCACAGAAGATGATGACAGGTCCACAGAAGATGACAGGTCCACAGAAGATGACAGGTCCACAGAAGATGACAGGTCCACAGAAGATGACAGGTCCACAGAAGATGACAGGTCCACAGAAGATGACAGGTCCACAGAAGATGACAGGTCCACAGAAGATGACAGGTGCACAGAAGAAGATGACAGGTCCACAGAAGATGACAGGTCCACAGAAGATGACAGGTCCACAGAAGATGACAGGTCCACAGAAGATGATGACAGGTCCACAGAAGATGATGACAGGTGCACAGAAGATGACAGGTCCACAGAAGATGACAGGTCCACAGAAGATGACAGGTCCACAGAAGATGACAGGTCCACAGAAGATGACAGGTCCACAGAAGATGACAGGTCCACAGAAGATGACAGGTCCACAGAAGATGACAGGTCCACAGATGATGACAGGTCCACAGAAGATGATGACAGGTCCACAGAAGATGACAGGTCCACAGAAGATGATGACAGGTCCACAGAAGATGATGACAGGTCCACAGATGATGATGACAGGTCCACAGAAGATGACAGGTCCACAGATGATGACAGGTCCACAGAAGATGATGACAGGTCCACAGATGATGACAGGTCCACAGAAGATGACAGGTCCACAGATGATGACAGGTCCACAGGAGATGATGACAGGTCCACAGAAGATGACAGGTCCACAGAAGATGACAGGTCCACAGAAGATGACAGGTCCACAGAAGATGACAGGTCCACAGATGATGACAGGTCCACAGAAGATGACAGGTCCACAGATGATGACAGGTCCACAGAAGATGATGACAGGTCCACAGAAGATGACAGGTGCACAGAAGATGACAGGTCCACAGAAGATGACAGGTCCACAGAAGATGACAGGTCCACAGATGATGATGACAGGTCCACAGAAGATGACAGGTCCACAGAAGATGACAGGTCCACAGAAGAAGATGACAGGTCCACAGAAGATGATGACAGGTCCACAGAAGATGACAGGTCCACAGAAGATGACAGGTCCACAGATGATGATGACAGGTCCACAGAACATGACAGGTCCACAGAAGACGCCCCCCCCCGTTCATGCGCGGTTGCTACTTTGGGCACAAGACAGTACACCGACGGAACGCCCCAATGTTTGTGCGCTACACCCCCACCAACACATGCACGGTGGACACCTGTCCCACCTGTGTGTGCGCGACAACACGGCCACACAAGGAGCCCCCCACCTGTTCGTGAGCTCCTCCAAGCACGCACGGTCCCGCTCGCGCGCGGCCGCCTCCCCCCGCAGTTGTTCCCTGGCCGCCGCCACCCGCTCCTGCCCCGCGCCCACCTCCGCCTCCGCCACCAGAGCGCGCTCACGCAGCTCCGCTGTGTCCTGCGGCATGGGGACGGGAGTTGGAGGGAGGAATGCAACGAGGTGGGCCAGCGCACGGAATAGGGATGGGGGCGGACGCACCGAGCAGCAAGGTGCGCCGATGCACGTGACGATGGCACAAAGGTGGGCCAATTTACCTTTGTTAGGCATTACTGTGCATCCTACACATTAACTTCCCTTCCCCAGGCCTGCCACAACAACCACACCGGGCACCTAAAGCCCAAAACCGAAATTTCCTGTAAGTGCAGCCCTTACCCCGGCTTTGACGCACCCAGCCCTTGGCGCGGCCATCCATTCAGCCACAGAATCCAGAGCACTCACGCTGCTCGACTGTCTAACCACCGGGTGATGGGTGGCCGTAAAGATGCACAGAATGCATACTGCCTGTATCGTGCTGCATGGGAAAGAAGCTGCTGCGGTAGAGAAGACCACCATGTCTATGTGGCGACTAGTAATGTCCCACACTTGTGCCACATGGCTCCAGCAGCTCTCGGGCTGCAAACCTATCGCCTGCACCATTTGCTGCCTGCCTTGGCACTACTATTTAACTGCATGCTAAGGACCTTTGCACCGCAACAGCTTGTTCCATCGGTCTCGGCAAGACAGTACACAAGAGGCAAGCAAGAGGCTGGTTCCATCGTCCAATGGTTCAGGCAAGGATGCCAGTGTCACGGCTGCAAGTATCAGCTCGCTACTGACCGCTGCCCCTTGCCCGCCCACCACTGCAACATGTGCACCACGGGACCTTCTTGCTCCGATGAGCCTCGTTGAAATTATCATCATCCAGTGACGCCATGTGCTCGATAGCTGTACTCTCCTTCATATCACTAACCAATTGAAGCGGTGCATGGCTACCTCGGAGTACATGCGTCATGCATCATCCCCCGTCATCCCATGTCGTCGCATGTCATCCCCCCTCGCGACCCTTAATTTCTCCTTCGTCTCCCCTCCATTTTCCTTTCTTTACCCTCATTCCCATCAGTTGAACTCATTCTTTTACTATCTATACTCATTATTTCAGTAGCATGATGATTTGACTTATTAGGTAACACCCCTCCCATCCTCTCGCCTTTCCCACCTGCGCAAGCGCCTCCTGCAGGCGCGCCAATTCGTCCACGAGGGCAGCATTAGTCGCGCGCAGATCCCGAAAGTTTGCGTCGTTGAACGCCACCTTCTCACAGGCAGCCACACGCGAGCAGTAGGGCATGCCGTACCAGTGGGGGGGGACAGGTCCCGACCCGAGGCCACTGCCTGCAGTGGGGGTGGACGCGCCCGCCCGAGGCGTGCCTGCTGCGGTGCACGAAGGGAGGATCATTCATGGTAAGGGAGGAGTTAGCGGAGGGGAAATGGAACTGGGTACAGCAAATAGGTAGGACAGGACAGGGGGAGGAGGGAATGGATAAGGGTGTGGGGAGGGTGAGAGTCAACCGAGGGAAGATAGGAAGGGTTGAGGTGGGAAGGGTAAGAACGACTCTGGTCCTTTGATCGCGGGAACTGGGGGTTCGGCGTTTCTTTTCCCTCCCCCCCCCCCCCCCCCCCTGTCCACCCGGCTCTCTCTCTTCTTCTTCCCCACCTCCCTCACCACCACCCACCAGAAAAGCCCCCCACCCCTGAATGGTGTGTTGTGTGTGTGGGCGCGCACATGTGGGCGTGAATCACCCAGGTCTGGGCCTTGTTATCCACGAGGACCGGGCTGTGGAACCAATATCCTCACACGCTTGCGATCCACCACCATCCCCAGGGGGGTGGATTAGGAAAAAGTTGGCACCGGCTATGCTCCATCACCAGACGCTGGCTAGGATCCATCATGTCACCACCGATCGCGGCCATCATGTCATTGCCAATCACGTCCCCGCCATCCTAGTCAAGGTACGAATGTGCCGTGTTGCGCTTCCAAACGTGCGTGACCCGCGCATGTACTGGCGGGTGCTGGCATTTGCCACACAGGGATGTGACTGATGATGCCGTGGGAGCCAGGAGGTGTGCAGGTGATGGCATATGATAGATGCCACAAAGAGAGAAGGGCTGTTGCGCCAATACAGGATGCGACAAAGGGAAGAGAGACCGGTGGTGGTACAACGAGACTAATTAACTAATTAGTGGTGCTACAAACGACAAGGCGGTGCGAGGGCAACTCATGTCGTACGGGGTTGCGCTGCCCAGCTCTCGGATGCGATGAGAGGAGGCCTGTTGTGCCATACAGGATGCGACGACAGCCAAAAACTTTTCATATCGCCGTTCCTCGGTGGCCAAAGAATGGTGTTGGCAGAGTATGACGCCGTGCAAGCCCAGTCGTCCATGCCTCCACCTAAGCACCACATTCCTGGCGACTGCCAGGAGCAAACGTGCTGGCTGGGCCATGCCCTGGAGGGCATCTGTGAAAACTAATTTGGGTAATAAGAAGGGGGTCATGGTGCCTTGCGTTTTCCAAAACTGGCAGCACGCTGACAGCTGACGGATGAGCCCCGCACCAATAATCCCAACGAGCCGGAATCGGCCATGGCTGCTTCGCCAGGGGCGGTATCTTGTGAGCGGGTACGCCGTACATAAAAGGGGTAAGGTCCTCAGAAAACGAGTGCGATGATGACGTGCGACCAGGAAGCATCATCCTACGCGTGTGTACTTAATTCCGAGTCAGGGCAGGTGTCTGACGCCAGGTCCAACGAGGCAGGCCGGATAGGGAGAGGTGACAGATATTCCCGCGCCCATCGACAAAGCCACACCTTGCTGACATAGCCGATGCTATCTGGATGGTCTAGGGCAACAATGACCAACGGCAGGATGCCCCAAGGGATACCAAATTTGTCGAAGAGCTTTACCTGCTGTTCCAGCAGCTGGCTTCTTTGGTGGCTTCCTCACAACCTTGGCTGTTTCTTTCGGTTCTCGAGACCCCCCTCCACCAATCGGGACCAGTACAACGTGAGTACCATTTCCTTGGTTCTGGCAGCATGGAGCTGCTTGCCGTGCCTTTGGTTTTGCTTTCGCTTTCTTGACGACCCTTGACCGGGATAAGCTCCTCTTTGACATAGGGTGATCAGGACTGCTGGCTGGAGTGGCACCATGTATGCAGCACTGAGAGGAAGTCGCCGAGCAGGAGCATGACATGTCGGGATGCGAGCATCCCCCATCCCTATTGCAGCAACCAACGCAGTTGTCGGAAGTCATAACAAGCGCGTAGTGGAGGGCCTCGGGCTCCTTGTTTACCTATCTATGCCAGGTTATATTTTTGCATCTGCCCATAAATGCTCAATATACTCTGTTGCTGGCTTGCTGGAATCCCTGTGTACTCATGTGTAATCAAGCTTGCCTTCGCCCTCATGGTTTTCGTGTGCTGTGATGAATTTAAAATTTTACTGGTGCCCCAGACTTGCCCGTTTATTACGGTATCTTGTACTCGCGTTTGAACTGTGCCATGCAAATAGCTGCTGACGGTCTCCACCATCAGCAATTTCAGCATTCAGCCATTCACCAGGGCCCAGGCATTAACTATTTTTCACTATTCAGTACCAGCCATTCACAATCAGCTTGGGTACAGCAGGCAGCACTATTATAAGTGTGCAGCAGCAGCTGCAGGCCTGCAGTGACCCTGTCGGACCACCGGCGCGGGAATAAGCGAGAGCTCAACTCAACTCAAACTCCAACTCAACGCCGCACGTTGGGAGCAGAGATTCTAGAGTGACCGAGGGCCGGTACGGCAAGTACATCGCCACAGGTTTCGATAAAAAGATCACGGAAGATCGTGTAAAGATCCTGTTATTCCTGGATACCGAGCTCTGGCCTCCGGGACTTGGGACTTTGGGACTTCTGTTGGGGACGACATGTGTGTGTCCTGGCGTTTCGAGTCTTGGAGAATTTGTCTGAAATTCGCACACTACTCAAGCAGATTCATAAATCATAATTAGCGTCGAGCGACCAATGTACAACGATAAGCACGTGACTGCACAATGCTGATGGACGCCACGCTGTATGCTTTCTTTATTTGGAGAGAGTATGACTACGGATTTACGAACACTGCTCAATCTGGGTAGAAAGTGGCTTTTCTGTTATCGTAAGTTTGTTTTTTTACTGGGTCGCGCTTCTGAGGATGATGTGCCGCATATGAGCTAGGATACATCAGAAGGCGTCATCTCAGGCTAATGCCCACATAGAAACAGCGTGGCAATGTAGCTTATGACCCTTAGCAAACATTAATTTGTTCGCCATTCTGGGGTGAATAGATTTTTCACTGACATACGACACTGCGCTCTGGGGCGCTGAATAATCGGCTAGCGTACGAGGATCAAAATGGAGGTGTCGCGCTCATTGTTCGCCACCTTGCTGTTCCTACTGGTGAGTGCTATTGAGATATCAATCAGCCGTGGCCCGCTTCTGTTACATAGTCAGTTCCTCTGCCCCCGAAATGCCGCCTCTTTGTGCCAATGTGCCCTGCCACCCTTAGATCATTTCCTGAGATTTCTACAGCTGTAGGTGCTGGCACGACCGCATGTGGCGATTGGACCCAAAAGTTGATGTTTGGCGGTACAGCGATTTGGCGGCATGTGATCCCGGCAAGTTTGTTACTTAGAGAAAGTAGGAGGAACGCCGTGGCACCTGGTGTGGGGAAGGCGGAGGAGCGCCGTGGAGCCTGATGTGTTCGCGATAGTGCCGACAGCCTGCCTCCCCTTGGAGCATGACCGCTCTGTGGTGGGGAAGCCTACGCTGCTGGCTATCGACAAGCTAGGCAGCGACCGATCGCGCGGCTAGAACTGGGCAAAGCAACACGTAGCCCTTGCGAAGCCTGGGGCCAATCGGGTTTTGCCACCTACCCACACCGTGTGTAATGGCTTGCAAGCCCATTTTCAGGTTGTCTGCACAGGGCGTTGGCTGCTCGCAGTAAAAAAGTGGTATTCTACGGTCACACCCTGCGTCTGCCAGCTGTATGGCTGTGGTCCCGTGGAGGACTGCGCGGCTACCCGTGGCCACGCATGCTGTGGGTGCACTGACACTCACTAGCACATTCAGCCATCTCATCTCTGTGGTCGCTGGCACTGCCGCGTGCTCAAATCCACGCGAGCTCCTGTCGCGCCCAGCCCACCGTCTCCTGCCCCTCTCACAGCACAGCGCGCTGCTTGCACGTGCGTCCCGAACGAGACTCGAGTAGGGCAGGAACCCGACCACCTTGTACTGTAGTGGTCGCCTTGCCGCTAGAGTGGTGGCTTCTAGAGGTAGAGTGGTGGCTTCATCCGAGGCTGCCTGTGTACTGGCTACCTGGCTGCTGGTTGCCTGCTTCAACAGAGGCTGCCTGTGTACTTGTTGCCTGGTTGCTGGTTGCCTGCTTCATCCGAGGCAGCCTGCGTAGTGGGTGCCTTGCAGTGCGGAAAGCGGGCCCCTCTGCCGCTCGCAGTCCCCATTACCGGTTTGGGGCCCAGGTGTCACAAGGCCAAAGGGGCAGTGGTTGGGCCAACCATGGGCCCGTGACGATGCGGTTGAGTGTGTGGTAGAGGGCGTACATAGAGCGATGGGGTACAACGTCGTAGAGGTATGTATGTGCCTACACGCGCTGTTCCTTCGCGCCCAGAGCTGCTGGGTGGATGCGCGTTCCTGTGCAGCCACGGTACGCATGGGTGGCCACCAACCACGATCTGACCTGACGGCTGGCTCCCCTTGTGCGGCATCTGCTGTGCCCTGTGTTGTTCCCTCGCAGTTGCTGCTGACGGGGAACATGATGTACAACACCTTTCAGGATCTCTTCCCAGAGATATGTTCATGCCCGCCGGCCCCGCCGCCACCCCCGTCCCCCTTCCCGCCCCCGTCCCCTCCACCCCCTCCCCCTGAGAAGACAGACGAGGAGAGGTAAGTTGCCCTTGCCGCCACCTTGTTGAAAAGGAACAATAGGGAACAGGCGCAGTGAGCCCACACGTTTGTGCGCATGAGCCCACACCTTTGTGCGCTCCCGCCTGTTGTTCCATGGAATCCTGTGAAGCCGGACCCACTGCATCGCATGGTTCACCGACCAAGAGGGCATGTCGCCGTGTCGTCCCAATGCCAGGTCGCCGTCCTGCACTCATGTTGGAGCTGAATCGCCCTCCTCCCCAGCCAGTTAACTAAAAATAACTTAGTCACGCAGTCCCATTGGGGAGCCGCGGAGCGTGAGCCCTTGTCTCCCCAGCTATGCTTCATTTGTTTAAAGGTTCTGATACAGTCAGTGGTACAAAGAGTGGCTGTAATTGTCGTCATCATTTGGGCGCGATAGCGTGGTGGTCATATTCACATTCTTGTTGTCAATGTAAACGCCAGGAAAATGCTCCGTGAGGAGAACAGCTGCATATTCGTCCTTATTCGTCCTTATTCGTCCTTATTCGTCCTTATCTACATCGGTGTGGCGCTGTTCTTCCTGTCACAGCCACAAGTGAGGCGCCTCAATAGCTCATCGATCAGGCCTCGCGATGCATTAGCGCGGCGTATCGTACCAAAGTTTCGCTGTATAGTATGTTCCAATACATTATATAGTATAATATATTCCAATAACGAAGGCCGAGGCCCATCACACCATCTCATCTGTCTCAGTTTGTACTTGACCACCGCAATAATGGACAAGCCTGTAATGCCCACCATGTCCCGTTGATTGTCACCGGTGGTTGCCCACTGCCTAGCATTGGTGGCGTTGGTGGCGTTGGTGGCGTTGGTGGCGTTGGTGGCGTTGGTGGCGTTGGTGGCGTTGGTGGCGTTGGTGGCGTTGGTGGCGTTGGTGGCGTTGGTGGCGTTGGTGGCGTTGGTGGCGTTGGTGGCGTTGGTGGTGTTGGTGGCGTTGGTGGCGTTGGTGGCGTTGGTGGCGTTGGTGGCGTTGGTGGCGTTGGTGGCGTTGGTGGCGTTGGTGGTGTTGGTGGCGTTGGTGGCGTTGGTGGTGTTGGTGGCGTTGGTGGCGTTGGTGACGTTGGTGGCGTTGGTGGCGTTGGTGGCGTTGGTGGCGTTGGTGGCGTTGGTGGCGTTGGTGGCGTTGGTGGCGTTGGTGGCGTTGGTGGCGTCAATAGTCAGGTGTGCCAGCACGCAGATGCCAGCACGGGGTGGGGGAGCGCAGGGTTTGGTAGGTGACGCACATCCGTGCGGCATGGCTACTGGCATCCCATCAGATGCCTTCTGGTTGGTAATGCAAAACGGCAATGCAAAACGTTAGGCCCGCTCCAGCTGCCCAGTGCGATGCCATGCATGGGCGTGCCCCCCACCGTCATTATTGTTACGGCATAGAGGGCTACTGCCAGGTTGCAGCGCAGTAGGAGAGCCACTGTAGGCTCTTCCACCATCCAGTATCATACCAAACCATACCAAAAGTAGTGTGTGTTCCCTTCAATCCTGACCGGCACGCATGCCTGCTTGCCTCCCTGCCTCTGGGTGCGGTGTGGCCTGGCGGCTATGCGGGCACCCTGCAGGTGTTATCCCTGGATCAAGGTCATGGACGACTGCAAGTAAGTATTAAGTATGGATCCCATCGATGGATACCTGCGTGTGCATGCAAAAAGTTGAAGGAAATGGCTGCAGTAAGTAAGTACATACAGGGTCATGAACCACGGCAAGTAGAGTGGGGGTCATGGACAAATGCAAGCAAGTACGGAAAAGCGGGCGGCTGCAAGTACCTGTCATGACATAGGCCCTTGCTTGGCGTCACGTGGTATCGTTAGGATGTGCCAACTTGCCGAGTCGGAGTACCGATGCAGCCCCAGTTTCCCTGCCAAGGCCAAATTTGCTTGTAGACGGAACGAATATGATTGTTAAGGCTCCCAGTGGCATGGCAGTGTAGGGGTTGATGGAAAGATCTCAAAGTGTGCGCAGGGTGTGTCTTGAGGTGGTGGTGGGATAGGGGGTGGGGGGGATGGGCAGGAGGGGTGAAGAGAGGACCAGATGGGTATCACCTACAGAGTCCAGAGCTGCGTGTTATTTACGGTTTGGTCATCCCGGCAGATGGTCCGTCGGCCGACCCACAGCCTTACCCACGCGGGTGCCATCCCATCCTGTGTGTGCATCAGCCCACCCTCTGTCCACCCGCCCTCCTACGCCCCCCCTGGACACACCCTGCAAACGGTGCGGCCTGCCAGTGGACGACGAAGCATCCACTACCACTTAATCGTTGCCGCGGTTGGAGTCATGGGTGGAACATGCACCGCTTATCGTTGCCGCGGAGGGAATCACGAATCCGCTGGCGTGCCTGGCCAGAGTGTGTGATCCTCGCCCACCCACCAAATGTGATTCCCTGGCGTCCGTCTGGTGTGCCCCTCGCCTTCCTCCCTTCTCCCCCTCGCCTTTCTCCCTTTTCCCCCTCGCCTTCCTCCCTTCTCCCCCTCGCCTTCCTCACATCTCCCCTCGCCTTTCTCCCTTCTCCCCTCGCCTTCCTCCCTTTTCCCCCTCGCCTTCCTCCCTTCTCCCCCTCGCCTTCCTCCCTTTTCCCCCTCGCCTTCCTCCCTTCTCCCCCTCGCCTTCCTCACATCTCCCCTCGCCTTTCTCCCTTCTCCCCCTCGCCTTCCTCCCTTTTCCCCCTCGCCTTCCTCCCTTCTCCCCCTCGCCTTCCTCCCTTTTCCCCCTCGCCTTCCTCCCTTCTCCCCCTCGCCTTCCTCACATCTCCCCTCGCCTTTCTCCCTTCTCCCCCTCGCCTTCCTCCCTTTTCCCCCTCGCCTTCCTCCCTTCTCCCCCTCGCCTTCCTCACATCTCCCCTCGCCTTTCTCCCTTCTCCCCCTCGCCTTCCTCCCTTTTCCCCCTCGCCTTCCTCCCTTCTCCCCCTCGCCTTCCTCCCTTTTCCCCCTCGCCTTCCTCCCTTCTCCCCCTCGCCTTCCTCACATCTCCCCTCGCCTTTCTCCCTTCTCCCCCTCGCCTTCCTCCCTTTTCCCCCTCGCCTTCCTCCCTTCTCCCCCTCGCCTTCCTCCCTTCTCCCCTCGCCTTCCTCCCTTCTCCCCTCGCCTTCCTCACATCTCGCCCTATCCCTCCTTTATGGGTATCGTCTGGCCCCCGTCACGTGTGCCATGCTCCCAGGTCCCAGCTCACCGGCTACATGGAGCGAGCGCTGACGGCAGAGAGGTGAGACAACCGCGTCCCCACGGGCTGGCAAGGGCCGCCCGTATCAAGAACCATGAGGCAGCCTTATTTTATTTTATCCTCTATCGTATTGACAGTCATCTCGCATTAGGTGCTATGCTGCTGCGGATGCGCGGCTCTCCCGCTGGCCGCTCCCGCCCCTTGCGTGGACCATCCCGGATGCGATGCATGATCCATTACGTGCGCATGGGAACCGGGAAGGCCACATTTCGAGGCATGGCGTGGCGTGCTGTGGCATGCGTCGTTTATTTCAGATGCAGTTGTTTTGGGGGGGATGGATCCGATCACCAGTCGCAGGATTGGACCGTATCGTGGAAGGGATGCGGCGACTGTACCAGCATTTGACGCCTAAAATAGCAACTGAATAAGCGGCCCTCGGCCCTCCTGCCCCACGTGGCACCCCCCTACACACACACTCTTGTGCTGGCATCCGCAGGCAGAGCAAGGCGTGCGCGGACGAGGTGCTCGCGCAGAAGTTCGAGGTGGAGCAGGAAATGTGGGTGATGTGGGATGGCAACAGTGTATGCGATGATTTGGCCACGCTGACGGTCCCGCAGGAAACTGGTGGTGGTGGTGCTTTTGCTGCACTGCTGGGGAAGAGAGGCGCGCGCTGTGTGTTGGCTCGCCGTGTGGGATGGGCCGCATCGGCCTTCACTTGTGCGCATCGTAACCTGCCTTTGCTTGCGCGCATTGCAACCTGTCTTCACGTGCGCGTATCGCAATCTTCCTTTGCCTGCCGTTGAATGCCTGGCCAGTCTCCCACTGTTTACACCCTGCCTGGCTGTCGGTGTCGCTGTAGATGGGGACACTGTGGCGGCAAGGAGCAGCAGCAGGCGCTCAAGCTTGTGTGTGTGTGTGTGTGTGTGTGTGTGTGTGTGTGTGTGTGTGTGTGTGTGTGTCCGCGCGCACGCTGACTTGCCAACGCGTTGCCCCACCGCCGCCACCTGGCGGCGTGCAGCGCCAAGCGCGAGGGCATCATCAAGTCGCACGATGAGGAGGCCCAGCTGCGCCACCAGGTGGGGCCAGGCAGGCAAACCCTGGGGGCGCCATGTGGCATATGCACTTGGCAGCTGGGCAGCTGGGCCATGCTCCTGGCTGAGAGTTGATCATGGGGAAGCATTTTCTATTGTTTTGTGATCGTCCCCACTGGGGGAAGGCACAAGTGGGTAGAGAGTGTGGGCCGAGAAGAGAATGTTCATGGAGCGGGGCAAGAAGTTGCGGGCGCGAGCAGACATCCTTGTGGCCACCGTATGCTGTTGGGGGAGGCTGCGGTCACCGTTTGACCCGTCACGCTCATTGTGCGTGCCCAGCCTGCCATCCATACCATATATATCCAGCGAGCCATCCATAGCATATATATGCAGCGAGCCATCCATACCATATATATCCAGCGAGCCATCCATAACACCATAGCTTGTACACCCCCAACAGGCGGTGTACGCCTTAATTCCCTCAGGCCTGTACCGTGTGGGTGGAAATCCGATCCGATCTGCTCTGCCCCTCTCTGGGCCAGCGTGCCATCTGGCCGTGTGGCCGATGGTTGGGGTACACAAGACACGTAGCGGATGGCTTCGAGGTATTCTGTCTGTCGCGCGTACTGGCATATTGTATCGTTGGATGGACACTGTGTTGTGGGCCCTCCACGTATCCTTGGCCCTCCACGCCCTCCTGTTCTCGCTCTCGAACCAGCCCAACTGGCTCCCCATGGGTGGTCCGCTGTCGTCTTCTTGTCGATGCAAACTTGGCAAACCCTTGTCTGCACCCGTTTGTTGCATATTTTGGTCATTGGGGCTTCCCCTACTTGGTCGTTGGGGCTTCCTCACTTCTTCCGTCGGCACCAGCTCCCTTTGTGCCCCTCCTTTTTTGTGTCCCTGGGGATGTATCGCTCGTACGTGGCGGTTGCTTCCCCTCTCCTCCCAGCCAAGGCTTTCCTTAGCACGGTGCGCCATGGTCTGGTTTCCCGAGGCACCATTCCCCCCCTAATACCACCCCCCTAACCCCACCCCCCTAACCCCACCCCCCTAACCCCACCCCCCTAACCCCACCCCCCTAACCCCACCCCCCTAACCCCACCCCCCTAACCCCACCCCCCTAACCCCACCCCCCTAACCCCACCCCCCTAACCCCACCCCCTAACCCCACCCCCCTAACCCCACCCCCTAACCCCACCCCCCTAACCCCACCCCCTAACCCCACCCCCCTAACCCAATCAACCCCCTTCCCGCCCTGTCGCTTTCTCCTTTTCCCTCGTT
Source organism: Mesostigma viride (assembly GCA_009746045.1). Taxonomy (NCBI): domain Eukaryota; kingdom Viridiplantae; phylum Streptophyta; class Mesostigmatophyceae; order Mesostigmatales; family Mesostigmataceae; genus Mesostigma; species Mesostigma viride. The sequence goes on from RPFO01000644.1 coordinate 500,751, forward strand.
CACCCTTGCCTGACGCAGCCTTTACTGCGATGGCGGCTCTGGTTTCCCTGGGCCATATGATGGCGGCGCGGCTTTCCTTTTCGTTGCTTTGGTTTCCCATGATAACAGGACCGCGAAGGACGGCTGGCCGACGCGCTCAAGGAGTCGGAGGAGACAGTGCGATCGCTCACGTCCAAGATCCGGCAGCTGGTGAGCACGTTGTTGAAGGAGATGATGATGACACAAACCGTGGGCATGGGTGTGGGTGCCCAAGGCTCGGCCGCTGGTGAGCGCGTCGTCTAATTTAGAGGAGATGAGGCATATCCTGGGCGGGCATGGTGCAGACGGTGAGGAATGCTTTTTCTTGTTGGGAGGGGAGGGCACTGCCGAGGAGGAGGCATGTAGGACGAGTGTCCTAGAGAATACAAGCCGTGGGCCTGGGTGCGGGCGGCCCATGGGAGGTCGATGGTAAGGGCATGTTCTGCGCGGTCTACCGGGGGGAAACGAGGGCGAGCGCTGGGACATGTGTTTGTTCCCATCTGCATGCCTCGTGGATGCATGACGCTATATCGGGCCATTCGCGAGGATCCCGGAGGTAGTGTATGTTGCTCCCCCCCAAAGCAAAATCCACATGGGGGGGCCAGGGGGGGCTTGACCCACCTACTCCCCCCAAAATAGACCCTTCCCACCCAGAAAAGTGGACCTTGGGGGGGGGGGGGGGGGGGGAGGGGCTTGGAACCCCCATCAGCTAGAAAAATGGACCCCGGGGGCGAAGGGGGGTTGGCCCCCGCACCCTATCCGCCATTACAGGGGGGATGGCCACGGTGCCGGGAGTGCTCCGCTGCTTGTTCCTGCATTACCTCTCCATGTATGTTGGGATGGGGGCACGCCATGGCAGGCAGGCAGCAACCATCTGCATGACATATCCCTTGAATGATTGTCATCTGTCGCATTGCCTATTAAGTGCTAGGGGGCCACCCCATCAGCACTTGCGCTTAACTTGCTTGCAACCGTGCTTGTGCAGCTTGGGACCTAGGATGCGAGCATATCTCGTCCCCTGCCATCAGGTGCAAGCTCTTTGCCTGCCATCACGTGCAAGCTCTTTGCCTCCCATCACGTGCAACTCACGGCATACGCCATGCCGGCCCTGTCCGTGGCTGTGGCCGCGCTGGCGTCGTGTGGCGGTGGTGTGGCGGGTTGGCATGTTCGCAGGAGAAGATGGGATACGTGTTGCAACACGACTATAAGAAACGGGTGTCGAGGGAGGTACGTTCCGTTAATCACGAGTGGTTATCTCCTCTTGGTTATAATCACGAGTGGTTATCTCCTCTTGGTTCTGCGTTCTTCCCCCTGGCTGCCATCCGTGCTCTCTCCCCTCTTGGCCACATACCCTGTTGCTTTTGCTTGCTACTACGCCCGTGGAATCGTCAAAAGTATTCTCGTGTATCGTTATAGAGACTTGCTGAGGCCATGGGCAGCTGTGTGAGGCGGCCGGACACAGAGCAGACCCTCAAAAATCTGCATATGCGGCAGACCCTATGCAAAACATTACACAGCATATGCTGGGGTGATGATTTCACCACAAGTCTCTGTTTTTCACACATACTATCCAGTCATTTTTTAGCTTTATTTTACTTTATTTCATGTACCTGCGTGTACAGGCCGTGTAATCAGGCCCACGGTGGCTCTCTTGTTCGTGTTGCATCGGTAGAAAATCTTTTCCCGTCATGTCACGCTGTATCAGTCGGCATGGCACACACCGTCCCGAATGACCGCCCAGCCATCCGTGTGTCACGAACTCACTTCCCTGCCTGTTTGGGGCGCTGCATCGCTGTAGTGCCAGAGCCCCTCCCGTGCATCCTTGCATGCCCGTGTCGCAACGTGGCTGCTGTGTTTAGTGTATACGTGCACGCACTGACCCTGTTGTTCACCCCTCCCCTGTTGTTTGTTGTTCACCCCTCCCATTCTTGGCAGCCAGCAGCTACACCTTGCACTCTGGCCCCGCCACTAAACACATGCCCGTGCCTGCCCACTTGGCTTCCATGAAACGCGCGCCCTGTGTTTGCCATGGAAGGCCACGCTTTTCCGCCCGGTGCTGACGGATATGCGCCCATTCCCCGCCCGGCTATCCTGTCCTAGATCATCCGTGTGCGCATGACAGGGCCATCGTCTCGCATCGTGCACCCCACAAGTGGGTTGTGCACGACACAACTGCCATGGCTGGCTCAATTCTGCCGTCACGCACACACATCTCTGACATGACCCTATCCTAACAACGCAACCTGCCGGTTGCCGGGTTTGCATGCCCGCCACAAACACACCATGCGCTTCCCATCCCCCTCCCCACCCACACACACTTCCCTCTCCTCCACCCCTCATCTCCCCCCCCATCTTCTCCCCCTGCCCCCTCACGCACACCAAACCCTAACCCCCCCCCCATGTACCCTATTCCCCCACACCCGTGAAACGCTTCCCCCCCAGCGTCACGAAGAGCTCTCGGTGGCACGCCTCGAGGCGCTGCGCGGCGCGTGGGAGCGGGCGAGCGCTCGTCTTGGCGCGCGCGTGCTGCTGCTGGAGGCCATACTGCAGGACCAAGGGCTGCCCATACCTGGGGAGAACGGGACGCTGGCCACGTGGAGGAAGCGGGCGGCTGCGGTTGGGGTGAAGACGCAGGTCCCTGGGGTCGCCCAGCAACCCGCTGTGATCGACCAGCAGACGTTCGTGGGATCCATCCCATTGGCTGGAAGCCCCGGCCAGTTTGGTGAGGAAATGAGGCAGTTCCCTCCCCCAGTGCAGCAAGAGTCTGGTTTATCGGCATATCCGGAGGAGTCTGGCAACTCCCCAAATGAGGAGTTGAACGATGGTCACTCCCCCAACCGGGGATATGGGGAGTTTGCGCCCGCGGACGGGGGAGACGGGGTTGGGGAAGAGAACGGGGATTAGAACGGGGAAGAACGTGAGGTGGAGCGCCAGCTGTTGGAGGTTGCGGCGATCAGACAACATATGTCTGCGATTCGCAAAATACTCAAGCTGGGGATGAGAGACTCGCCCACAGCAACACCAGGATCCGCCCCCGATGTCCACATCCTGGTTCGCTGCCCCCGATGTCCAGATTGTGGGTTCGCTGCCCCCGATGTCCAGATTGTGGGTTCGCTGCCCCCGATGTCCAGATCGTGGGTTCGCTGCCCCCGATGTCCAGATCCTGGTTTGCTGCCGGACGCCTTATAACTCGCATCGTGTCATCCTCGCCTCCGATGGTTTGGACCCGAAGTGCAGGTGTATGATGAGGACCAACGGCTGACCTGGGGGGGTTCCTGCCGGTTTAAGGGTGCATGCCCCCCCCCACGTGGCAGCATCATGAGATGATAAGGGCATGCCCTGATCGCCGCGGGTGTCGCGCCGTGGTGTAGGTCAGCAGGCCCTGGGGTGCTGTGGACAGCTGCCATCGCGGGGCGCCTAGTCCTGACGTCGGGTTGTATGTCATCACGCACTCTTGGCACCAAGAGTTGTGAGTTGGCATGGGCTCATGCCACCAAGGCCGTGCTGGAGGGGATGCAAGTTGCGCAAACCGTGGTCAAGCACACGCAGCCAAGTTATGCGGTACTCTGCCCCGCGGCGCAGCAGCGGTGACGCCGTCCCACCGACCGCTTTGCAAAGGCCGCCCGGGTGGTTATATCTTGCTTGTATAAACCGGCCGCAGCTGGGCTACACCGGCAAATAAATATAAGCATGTGACTGCGCCACATGGGTACCAATTAAGGAACCTTCAATGGGCGATTTCTTCCCACGGCAGCGGGTTTAGAGGGATCCACTCTCCCTTTCGATGCACGATCGCTATCCATTCATGATCCTCTGGCCCCATTCGAGCCCATGAATCCTTGGCCATCGCAGTGCACCCTTCAGATGGCTCCCGACGGGGGAAGGGGGAGGCCAGCGCTCCGCTCCGCTCCGCTCCGCGGGCCGCGAGCGCCACCAGCCCGTGGAGCTTTCAGCCAGCCCGTCTACTGTGGGTGGCAAGAATGTGCCGCATCTACAGGGAGTACGGGAACGAAGCTACTGCGCTACAACCATGGATTCCACGGCCCCGTGGATGTTGGCAAATTCGATGTGAAGTCTTAGTTAGACTGATGGGCCCATCCCCTGTGAGGGGGCATGCGTGATCGTGTGAGAGGGGTTCCCCTCCTCAGCGCGCACACTCCATTTGTGCTAAGGGTGATCGGCGTATGCCAACAGGGATTGGCGACACAAGCCCAGGCGCCGTGTCGGGAGGATGTTCGCACATGTACCCACGACTTATATTTCTACCATACTTGTGAGATTATACTTGTTGTACCCACGCGTTGTATAGGCTTTCCCCACTTGGGTTTTTCTCAGTGAGGTGAGCTAGCTCTCTACAATGGACTCGGCTACTGCTCTGTTTGGGCCATGTCTGCTCATCAGATCATTGACACATGGACATCATGTGGTGATGAGGCAATGAGGTATATGAGACGGGCTACCATCGCAGAGTTTAGATGTCACGCCCGTTGTAGGATGGGGAGACATTTGGAGAGATTTGAGGAATCTTGCGGCCCGCAAAACCGTGCGATGTTGCTCGCAGTAGATACCATGCATGCAGCTTTTCATAGGCAGAGCGGGAGGATCACAGCTGTGATTATGAAGGGGGATTTCTGAGCCTGCACGGGTTGTCTCACTGCATTTCATGTTTTCTTTTTGTGTGTGTGTGGGGGGGGGGGTAAGGTGGTGTTTTGCAAGGCAGGTTGTACGCTTGATCGCTTGCCACTGTGTAGTGGGCGGTGTCAGCTGGACATCCTCTTGGCAAAACATGCTTGAACTGGGTGAGGGGGATCGCTGTGCAGCGCTATTGCTGTTGTGGTGCACATGTAACGCGCGATACATCAGCGTTGTTGCTTCCGCAGATGGTTCTTCCAAAGGTGGTTGAGCCTCACGAGTAGTCAACCAAGTGCAAGTGTTTACAAATGCATTTTGTTATGTCATCATCAGAAAATGCATGTATAGTAAATAAAAAAAGGCCACCAAACTTGCACCTGTCAGCGTGCGGTGTGGTCGTTCACACAGGGGTCACCCGAGGTCATGAAACGTAGGTTGTTTTTCTCCTAGACGTGCTGAAGTTGTACAGCTCAGGCCGCTCGTGCAGTTCATAGTATGTATTTCTATTCCGAACGGCGACCTAACGCGTGTCAATTGGCTTCCCTTGTCACGCAATGCTCCCTTCTAAACCTGTCACCTGCCACGTCATCCACACTGAGGAACTAACTGGTCGCTGCTTGGTATGCATTTCTCTAAACCAGGCCCCCCTGTTGGTAAATGAAAATACCCATATTCACCCTGGATATACCCGGAAATTAGCTGTGGCCGGAGCCCTACAACGGTAGCAACTTCAGTCCTTGCGAACCCTTCCGTGCCAACTGCCGCGTTTGCCAAAAAGCCAATACAGTCAGTCACGCGTGCTTTGGCTTACTTGTTGTGTTCACGCCTTAAGTTGGGTCGCATAGGATTTCAGGTCGGCATTCCAAGTTCAAAGTAGTCCAGCTTACCTAGTACATTAGTACATTGTAGTAGGGAGCCCGAGGAGCCCTTGTTTGGGAGCCTCAATTATGCTGCCAATTCTCTCATCGGTGCCTCGGTGGCACTTGGCGTGGGATGTTTCCGCCTATTCAAGTCATCACTGAAGTAGTGAAGTTGGGTTGAACCCTCGAAAAACCTCGAACCCAACTTATATGGCGTGAATCCTGCGTGAATGACTGCCCCCCCCCCCCCCACGTAACCTCAGTCCACAGGCGACGCCCGCGCGCACTCCAGCTCGTGCGCACGTGATGCGCGGCACGATGGCGGAGGGTTGCTCGACGATCCCATGTACGATGTCCACATATACATCGCCCATGCCCACATATATATATATATATCGATCTTGTCTATCATTCTCAATGAATGCATATCGATCATGTCATGAAGAAAGCATTGTTCAACAACATGTGTTCTAGAGTGGGGAAGCTGGCCTTTATTATTTTTTTGTGAGGCAAGGCAGGGTGCCGACCACAATGACGGTAGCCCACAGTTAGCTGCGGATTAATTACCCGAGCTACTAAGGTTCGACGCATTCATTCAAATATCATAACACCTGTAGGCCTGTACGTACCGTAGCTGCATCAAGCGACTTGGATACATAGGATATGGCGGACGTCATAATTCCAACGTTCTCTTCGGAAATGTCTCGCCACGAATTTTTTATGAGAATCGCCATGGATGAGGTAATCAGTCCAACGTCTATTGATTACGACACGAATTTACCTTCTAATGTGAAACATTACGGAACTGCCTGCCATTAACCAGTCATAGATTTTGAATGACAAATAAATGTTTCATATAAGTCAGCCGCATCAAGTGTACACGCTCCGGACACTTTGTGAATTGTTTGTGCTCATAGCTGTCACAATTTGTCCGCGCTATGGTGTTTGGCGTAATTGTTGTCCGTGCTTGCGCACGCGGGCGCCAACAGGCTCGAGCGGCTCTTCAACGGCAGGAAGTTCCTGTTGGGTGAGCGTATCGCCAAGCCCCACGGTTTATTGCATCGCAGTTATCGGCTTCCTTGTGGTACTCTTGGTAGATAGCAGCGTGCTATATCGATAGGCAACGAGGGGCCTTGCTTGGCTTGCATATGGCCTTTGGCCCTTTTGCTTTACCTTCAAAGTTACTGCCGCCAAGTCTCTACATCTTTGCATGCTGCATGCAGTTATGATAGCCGCCTAGTCTGTGCTTTGAGAACCGCCATCTCGCTCCCCAATAAACCCTCCTGGGGTGCTGCACGTCCCCGACTGCTAAATCTGTTCTAGTCCTCTTGTTTTAGCCTTGTTATTCCAATCTTGGCTGCCAGCTAAATAGCAAACACGCCAGATAACCGTACGCGCGCCAGAAGTGCGTTGAAGGGTTGCATGTCCTCGTCGCCTCCTCCCTGGCATGGCGGGTAGCGTTTAACCGCGTGCCCGCCATCACGGGCCCCAGACCGTACTACATCAGCTCAATAGAGTTCGGGCTGGATAATCAATTCGACAATCAGTGGATAAGGCATGCACACCGACTGGGTAAAAATGCTCGGCTCGCCGAGGCCATTGCCTCGAGCTGCACAGTCGCCTACGCAACGGCTGCGCCTCTCAACGACAATGGCTGTCACCAAGCCGCTCCTGCCAAGAAGTCGTCATAGCCGTGATGTTCCTAGAATAGCGCCAGTCTTGTTGTGCCACTTGTCATGCGTGCATGGAAGCACACGGGTTCGCTGGCCGCCGTTCGCCCGTGGAGCTCAAAGCTAAACCCGACATGGAACGATGCTTTCTGTGCGGTTTGATTGAAGGTGCCTTTGGTAACGCCTTGCCAATGGTGGGAGCATTGGGAAAACACGGTCTCATGCGCGTCGTATCTGTCCTATAGGTCTGCTGGCTGCCATGCATGCACACCAGTAGACATGGACGTGATTAGACAGGGATGGGCGATGGGACAACCCTAAACCCTAAACCCTAGACAGCTAGGTCCCTGGCATGGACAGCCCATGGTATGCGTGCGTTCTTGCATGCGTGTGTTCTTGCATGTGTGCGTTCTTGCATTTTTGCACCACTGCATTCTGTCACCGTATCCCAGGTTCATGTCCAAACGGTTCTCGAACCCCGCATCTGCCACAAACGGCGAGCCAAGTGCTTGCCGCAATACAGCCCAACCCGACCCAACCCCACTCCCCTCCCCCCGCCATCTCCTGCACCTCCCCCACGCCCGGATCCCAGACACACGCGACCTGACCCCCACCCCAGCCAGACACACACGACCTGACCCCCACCCCAGCCAGACACACGCGACCTGACCCCCACCCCAGCCAGACACACACGACCTGACCCCCACCCCAGCCAGACACACACGACCTGACCCCCACCCCAGCCAGACACACACGACCTGACCCCCACCCCAGCCAGACACACACGACCTGACCCCCACCCCAGCCAGACACACGCGACCTGACCCCCACCCCAGCCAGACACACACGACCTGACCCCCACCCCAGCCAGACACACACGACCTGACCCCCACCCCAGCCAGACACACACGACCTGACCCCCACCCCAGCCAGACACACACGACCTGACCCCCACCCCAGCCAGTGGTATCGCTCCTCGCTCTCTCTCTCTCATCTTGTGCCCACCTCCTGCGCGCTCTCTCTCTCCTTGTGCCCATCACCAGCTGCGTCATCACCAAGGGCGACGTCATCCTCGCCCGGGGAAGCAACCGCACCAACGCCACACGCAACGTGAGTTTGTGCGGTTGCGTTGCGTAGGCATCCTACAACCATGGACAGCAACGTCAGTAGCCACGCTTGTGCAGGGGTGTGGCTCTGTTGACTCTTCGAAACCCTAGCCCTCACTAGCCAGGGTGAGCACAGCAGCAGGGCCTTGGAGCTTTGTGATGTTCATAGCAACAGCTACTTGGGGGAGTCAATACTTGGTCGAAAATTGACCGAACAGACTCTTGTCACTGTAGCTTGCTGTACGACGGCGGCACACACGGCCAGCATCCCCCACAGGGCGGCATTTACCAAGCAAGAGGGCAGCAGTGATCTAACGATAGGGTCAGCTAGGGCTGTAGGTATCAGGCCAAGGAGGGGACGCTGTCCTGGCAACACAGCATCCAGGTATCCCGGCAGGGTAGCAAACGCGGGTAGTCTCCGGCACGAATGTGTGTACGTGAGGGTGCACATATGTGGCGGTGGCCATGTTTGTACTGGCGTGCGCCTTGGATGTAGACCATGCGGACCTACGGCCGTGACATCCTTGTTGTGGGCTGGATGCGGGCCGTGACATCCTTGTTGTGGGCTGGATGCGGGCCAGCTTGGGTCTGGTCCCCCGGGGTCCAGGGAACATGGATGCAGGTCCTTTCTATTCCTTACCCCCCCCTCCCCCCAACGGTCCAGACATGCGGCTGTCACTTACATGAAGACGCACACCACACGCACACGCACACGCACACGCACACGCACACGCACACGCACACGCACACGCACACGCACACGCACACGCACACGCACACGCACACGCACACGCACACGCACATGCCCACGCACACGCACACGCACACGCACACACACACGCACACACACAAACGCACACACGCACACACCCATACACACGCGCGCACTCATGCACATGCACACATAAGCACACGGTTTTGGGTGCTCCCATGCTGCCCTATGTGGGTATGACCCGTCAGGCAGGCAAGGCTTACCATCCCCACCCGCGCACACACACACACACTGCCCACCCACCCACCCACACACACACACACACTGCACTCTGCCTGCACAGGCGACGCGGCACGCTGAGATGGAGGCAATCGACAGCATTATGGAGGCGCGCAAGCGCTCCAGGGCCAGCAGCACTCATCTCGCGGGCGGCCCCAGGGGTGGGCGTGCCGAGGGGGACGACGGCCCTGCCCACCTGGCGTCCGCGACCACCACTGCCGGCGATGGTGGCAGCAACGGATGCGATGGGGGCGGGGAGGATGATGGCCGCATATTGCGCGGGTGCCAGCTTTACGTGTCCTGCGAGCCGTGCATCATGTGCGCCAGCGCACTGTCGTTGCTGGGTGCGTGCGCATCCGCTCTTTGGGCAGCAACTGGCCGTCCCGCTGGGTGCATGCCTGTCTGTAGGCATGCCGCACGCGCAGGCGTCTTTTGGTCACTTGACATGAATCCCTTGATGTCGCATGCGGTCACTGGACATGAATCCCTTGATGTCGCATGCGGTCACTTGACTTGAACACCTTGATGTCGCATGCGGTCACTTGACTTGAACACCTTGATGTCGCATGCGGTCACTTGACTTGAACACCTTGATGTCGCATGCGGTCACTTGACTTGAACACCTTGAGGCTGCATGCGCTCACTTGGTACTTTGAGGGCAGCTAGTACATATTTTTTGAGGGGGGGGCAGGACCTCCCGTTTCGGGGGCATGGGTAGCACAAACAGCCAGGGGGGGAGCAGGTGACCCGCCCTTGGCCAGGTGATGGCATGCCCCGATGTCAGTGGATAGCGAGCGCACCGGTGGCATCCGTCACCTGGGTGGTTTCTGGCAGGGGAGTGCGCACAACTGCCAACAACTGGCTTCCCAACCGCGGTCCGAGAGCAGCTGGGGAGCCCGGTCCGATTGTGGCACCTTGGCGAGTGATGCCATCAGCTCTTGACACTCTGCACAGGGGGGGAAGTTGCTCTGCCGATGATGCCTTGCACGCCATCGCTTGCACTGAACCGGCATGGCCACGCCATCGCTTGCACTGAACCGGCATGGCCCATGGCTTAGTCTGCTCCACCTGCCGACTACTGCTCCACCTGTCGACTACTGCTCCACCTGTCGACTACTGCTCCACCTGTCGACTACTGCTCCACCTGTCGACTACTGCTCCACCTGTCGACTACTGCTCCACCTGTCCACTACTGCTCCACCTGTCCACTACTGCTCCACCTGTCGACTACTGTTCCACCTGCTGGTTGCTATTCTGACATGGCATTGTTAGGAATCATGCCCCGCCACGTGTTTGTATGCTCGCGCGCCACTGCCGGCACGTGGGCTGGATGGGTGCTGGGTGGGTCAACCCCTCCCTGGCAGGTATCGAGAGTGTTGTCTATGGCTGCGCCAATGACCGTTTCGGCGGCTGTGGCTCGGTGCTGAGTCTCCACCGCGACGGGTGTGGCCACTGCGGCGTGGGGGAGTTGCCTGGGGAAGCGGCGCTGCAGGGCCCAGGGGAGGGCGGTCGGGACCACGGGTACGTGCGCCAGTGTGGGAAATGGTGCGCCGGTGCATGGGCCTTGTGGGGCGGGTGGGCTCACGCAGGGAGCAGTGTGCATGGTGAGGTTGTAGCCGGTGCGCTTGCCAGGTATGTTGGGATGATGGACACGCAAGATGTTGGGATGGTGGACCTTTGCCATGCAGCACCTGGTTTGGGCATGTACGTTTCTAGGGATTTCCTTGTAGGGTGAGGCTCTTGTTGTCTTGCTGCGGCTGTGGCTGGTATGCAGACGGACGAATTGGGAGCCGGCAGCCAGCCTAGACCTTGCTCACGCCGTCAAATTTCCTACCAGTACACGTGGTGGGCTGTGGCTGGGATCCCTCTTGCCGTTGAGGTTTGGGCGGCATGCGGGGGATGCTGGCGACCACACATGCTTGCGGGGGATGCTGGCTACTGGCGACCACACATGCATGCGGGGGATGCTGGCTACCACACATGTCAGCACGCGCGTGCATCCAACACTGTGCGCGGGCCTCGCATGCAACACAGTACTGGCATGGCTTGGTCGCTTGTGTGCCTGCCCATGGTTTGGTCCATGAGGGGGCAGGTGGGGGTGGGGATTAAGAAGGGCTGAATCCTGCTGCAAGTTCATGGTTGCAGCGGGTGTGTTACCCCGTAGGTGCGCTGGTGTGTTGCGATGGTGGGCCCATACCGTGCCATGGACCACCCCATGCGTGTGGACATGGACCACGTGGTTGACCATGTGGATGGCAGTGCGGGGTGATGGGTGCATGCGGCGTGTGTGCCACATATCACAGGGCTGACCAGCAGGGACCACCTGCCAGGAACCACAGCTACGAGTGCGTGGCGGGAGTTTTCGCTGACGAAGCCATTGAGCTGTTCAAGGAGTTTTACATCAAGGGCAACCCAAAAGGTAGGAAGTTGTCTACTCATGACAACCTAGAAGGCATTAGATTTTATGTGAAGGGCAGTTCGAGAGATGGAGTTCTGTGTAGAGGGCAACTGCCTCAAAGCTTGGTAATGGGCGACTGCTATACAGCTTCTGCTCTTGTCAAAGAAGTGTGGCGCATAGTTTGCTTGAGCTGAGTTTATTGGTTAGTACTAGCAGAGAGCGTTCTTGCCTCGACTGCCACACTCGTGGATAGGAGAATGCGCCATCGTTTTATGTTCCTTTGGTGAAAGCACTGGATCATAATTAAGAGGGCCGTCGAGTCGCTGTAAGTAAAGCACGTGAAAGGCCGTGTCTCTCATAATTTTCAACCTATGTGGATGATCCTGGATGTCCATTTGTTCTGGCAGACGCCCCCTAAGGAATACCTACTGCGCTAGTTACTAGCGTGGCACGACGCCGGAGTAGTGTTCCGGTCCTGAGAAGCTCATGGCTCGTGGGGTCTGTCGTGCAGGGCCCATGTAGTATCGCAAGCACTGCCGAGGCGGGGCAGCTTCTGCATCCTGATGGAGCGGGAATACGTTGGTTTTGGGCGCAGCACAGCTGCACCCACAGGGAGCACGCTTTTCCTTTAGTATGATTGTGTCATGCCTCACGACAGTGACCAGGCAGCCGCAGCCGGAAGCTGCTGTGGCTCTGACTCTGCATGGGGTGCCGTCGAGGGCATGTGACGCTGCATGGGTTGACGTCGAGGGCATGTGACGCTGCATGGGGTGACCTCGGGGCCATCCCAGAAGGTGGGTACAGACTCTCCCCATCATGTCTCCGTTGCGATGCCTCGACTACGGACGATTCATGACGACGTCAGCACTGAGAACATCCACATATTGCTGGTCCTGTCGGATGTATGGTTGATGGGTTGCTGCACTCCTAACTTGCTGCCATGGGAACTTGTGTGGCTGTTCAACCTGACAGCTCCGAAGCCGCATCGTCCTCTGCAACTCTAGCGACGGGAGAAAGGGGCGGACGTGTGAAGGAGCCGTGGGCGCGCAGTGCAAGGTATTTGGCCACCGGGTGTTTATTTTCCGGGATTAACGCTAGCAATTCAGGATAAGCACATACTTCTCGGTGGTCATTTGTCAGAATGATGCATTTAACATAGAGGTCAAGAAGTGAGACGTGGAACCCTAGTATTTGCATTCCTGGTGATCCTCCACCCGCACTCCTCCAGCTTAGGGCGCGCCCCTGTTTCTCTGCCCCTTGCTTAGACCTAAAAGTGATAGCCAGCAAACACACGCACACCATTTCGGATGCATGTGTGCGGAGCCCTGGCTTTCCCTTCCCTTATTTGAAAGTGCGTGCACCAAGTGAAGACTATGAGGGCTTAGCTAGCAGCATGCCGAATGAGACATAAGGAAGCAATTTCGCTGTGACATAAGGAAGCAATTTCAAAGTGGCCGGGAATTTGACTGAGCCCTTCTTACCAGCTCCCAGGAAGGCGGCTAAAGATTACCAAAGGTTTCACAACTTGACGTGTTGCCCCATCAATTGTGTAAAACAAGCAGGACATTGCCAAACAATTACAGATTTTTAGAGTCGCATGCAGTCCTTGTTTTGTCACTGGTTTGTGTGTGCATATTGTATCGATTGCTTGTGTGTACTCAGGAATTTTTTTCAGCCTATGTTGCCTGTACTGTCAGAGACATGGCATGGATCCTTGACTTCCCCCACTAGCTAAGTAGGTTTGCTGCATGCTTATCAGGCTAAATTGGCTTACCCTGATGATGTTTGCTGCTTCTGGTTTGCTGCCAATGCAGAACGAGGACCTGATGAGAATGTGCTGCCCCGTCGTGATGAATTGCTGGACCAGCTCAGCAGATTGCAACCATCTGCCTAGACCAAGATAACCTGCCTGCCTATATGCCAAATGGTCAAGGATAGCCCGAGATCGCCACCGTTAAATAACTGTGCACCTTTGATATTAGTAACCTCAGCAGTTGTACTGGCCAGTCTGGTGATACTCAGTGCTGTGTTTGGGTGGATGTCAGCAGCTCGGGTTCCGGAAGCTAACACGTAGTCCTGTTTTCCCCTAACCACAATGTCTAAAAGCCTTGTGCTCCCACAGCGACTCCAACTTCAATACTTTCTAGTGGCTCGTTGCCTTGTGCGCCCACAGCAATTCCAACTTCAATGTACTTTCTAGTGGCGCGTTGCCTGGCAGTTGGCTTGTGGATTACCTCGGCCCTTAATGGACCCTCCGTTTCTGGACCTTCTGTCTCTGGACCTTCCGTCTCTGGACCTTCCGTCTCGCTAAGAAGCCATGCATGCTACATCCACTAGTTGATCCATCCATGCAGGCGTGGCAACTTGTCTGGCAATTCTAACTTGGCTTTGATTTCCAAGAGTGCACATCAAGGTATTGTCAATCTGGACAACGTACTCATGGATCTGATCGACATTCATGCCACACATGTGGCATGCTGCACGCACACTGATGTACAGGCGATCCGCATCCAGATTGTATTAGTTTAAGATCGCGATCTCTTCCAGGCCGCCCTGCCATCCTTGATCTTTGATCAATTTAATCAATCAAACATCCATGATATGCAAAGTTTGCACAAGTTGCATGCAATCTTGTATGTAGTTACTTCCCGCGCCATGCATGATAGATGATTTGCATGGATGACTTGTAAAGACAGGTGGCAGGAAGTACATTATGAATTGATTACACCGCCCCCAAATAGGTGGGGGCTGTGCATGTGACCAAACTTTGTGACCATAGTGCTTGGGGCTGGCCATGGTGCCCGCAAACCTGCACAACTAGAAGCTAGATTAATTAATTAATTAATTAATTAATTAATTAATTAATTAATTAATTAATTAATTAATTAATTAATTAATTAATAGACACGTGACTGCGTCACGTGAGCATAAGTCCTCAGTGGGAGGGGAACATGGGATGGAATGGATTAATTAATTAATTAATTAATTAAAATCATAGCTCCGTTGGGAGCATATGTAACACATAGCCCTGAGAAAGGGGCATCTATGGGTTTGTAATACAATCAGGGCGACAAACTGCAGGTGGAGGATGTACAACTATCACCTGCTCTGGGTGCACAAGGTGCACCTGCACCGCCATGATGGTTCATGCCTCCTTAACAAAGCACAGGCACCCAGGGCGGCTTGAGGAGAGGGCCTAGAAGGCCTGCATGACATGGAATGGATGGTGTAAGCTATCTAGGTCCTAGTTACAGGGGTGTGGGCACCGCGGCCCGAATCGCTATGAGTGCCATACGCGGTCACACGCGGAGCCCCCACAGACTTGGGGGTGGTCTCCTTCATCACTACTTGCCATCTATCCTTGCGTACCATTGAATTGAATTGAATTGTAACATAACTCCGTTGGGAGTATATGTAGCACATAGCCCTTGAGAGGGGGCATATGGCCTATCATACATCCTAAGCTACTTCCTGCAAGGGTGGGGATGTAAACAACACTTGCTCTAGGTGCACCAAGGCACCTGCACCCTCATGATGTATCGCGCTATGCCCAGTTAAGGGGGAGCGTGGCATGTGGGGGAAGATCATCATGGCTATACTGTCATGGCAAGAGCTATGGCATGGCGTCTCAGCAGAGAGTTACTCCATGCATTAATTAATTAATTAATTAAACTCGTGCTCCCGTTGGGGAGTCACGGAGCACCGAAGTGCTTTTAATCCCTGTGTGTGCACTACAGGAGAAAGGGCAGAGACCCCCAGTCTCCTTCATGCCAAAGGCATGCCACAGCTGCAATCGGGCGCGGCTAGCTAAAAGGACAGGCTAACGATCCGGCAAACTGTGGGTGCAATAAGACCCATGTGAGCATATCATAGCAAGGACCTCCATGCATGGGCACAACATAACTAAATAAAGCTAGGCATCATCTGGAGTGTGGCTCATCATAGGCACACATGTACATGATTAAATAAAGCGCGTGGCTTAGCTGGGATAGTGCCTCCAGGAGGCGTACATGTACATGGCCACGGTCTATCTATTCTACACTACTACTGCTGTATTCCCCTAAGCTGGGGTGTCTGGAGTCGCTGGGGCCGCGGGGGTCGCCTGCCAGGGCTTGTGGCCGACGTAGATGGCCGCCCCCTTCCAGTACACCGGCTGGCCCGCCTTGGTCTGCCGGAGCTGGAGGTAGGTCGGCCATAGCTCCCGTCGCCGTTGTTGCTGCGCCAGGGTCAAGTCGTCATCAAGGGTGAAGAGAGTCTTCTCGAGCCGCTTGCGGCGTCTAAGAAAAGAAATCTTGTCCGCCGGGGTCTTAAAGGTTGCGTACCATCTGCCTCCATATTACAGACAAACCAGGAGGCTGCCCGGACCCGTGTGAGCCCGTCACGTCTAGTGTAGCACATGTCCATGCCAAGTCTATCACGAAAAGTCCACGGGTGGCGGCCCTGCCGCGCGCGGCCTGGGGCACGCCAGGTGAGGACATATCACCCAGGCTGGGCGGGCTTGGTGCCAGCTAGTCTATCTGATGTATCTACCTGATCTGTGCGGGCCAGGTGCCCGGCTAGGCCCAGGCGCCTGTGCCTAATAATGTGGGAAACATAGGGCAAATCAGCGTTACTACAAATCCTCATTACTAATGTGCAAACCAAAGGGGATGTTATAAGGGCCTTGCGCAACATCTTGGTGACGTTGCCGTCGAGTCGTTGCTCCAGCTCCTGAGTCAGTGTCCAGGTCTCGGCGCCGTAGGTCAGGATCGTCGGAATGACGACCTTGAAGAGGTCACTCTTGACGATCCGGGGTAGGGCGGGGTTGCTCCACCAGCGGCGGTGGTCATGGAGTTGCGCCCACACCATGCCGATCCGTGTCGTCAGGTCGTCCTGGCAGTCGGGAAGCCAACTGCCGAGCAGGTTGAAGCGGCCTGAAGTAGGGTAGTTGACCTCGGCGTCGTCTAAGAGGCGGAGTGTGGGTGGGGGCCCTGCCATGCCGAGGGCCAGGGCCTCCGTTTTGAAGAAGCTAGATAGCTAGATCCAGATGTCCACCCCAGCCCATCTCCACCCCACTGAGGACTTTGCTTGCGCGTGATGCAGTCTACGTATAAATAAATCAAGTAATTTGATAGGTAGTATGTATGATGACCAGATCAAACAGACCTGTCGCATGCATGAACGGTCCGGCCATGAATGCGAGGCAGTGCATTACTTGCTGCAAATTAACCTGATCCGCGAGCGTGTCCGTGCCCATGCATTTGATACATACATTCCAACCAACTGTGGTTGGCGTTCTGCCATCTGTATGTACAGCCACGTGTGCCACCTGGCCTGCAGGTGAGTTTCTGTACACGTATGGCATTCATAGCGATTCGGGCCGCGGTGCCCACACCCCTGTAACTAGGACCTAGATAGCTTACATCATCCATTCCATCCCATGTTCCCCTCCCACTGAGGACTTATGCTCACGTGACGCAGTCACGTGTCTATTAATTGATTCTGTACACGTGCACTTACTTCCAACCTGTCAGTGCTGTCCTCTTAAGCCCTACTTTCTTATTCAATTGGCAATATACGAAGACATACACATGATGAGTATGTCCTTGACATAATAACAGCCCTTATATTAGGCTCGCCCAGTAATTGCATTCAGAGCTAGCTGCCAGAACCTGGCTAGCTTCTCCGGTGACCGTGGTGGTGTGGGTTCCCTTCCTTTGCGGCGCGCTGCATGGCCACCACACGCTCCTCGATCGCCTCCTTGTCGTACCCCTCGTCCCACAGCTTGCGCTTCATGCTGTCGCCCAAAATCTCCAGCGCGACACCGAGGTCCTTGAACATCTCCTCCGCCTCCTTGCGGCGCTCGGGGGGGGCTTTGTCGGGATGGCACTCCAGCGCCTTGGTCTGCGCGCGCACATGCACATACATGTGCCACGTCCGTCGATTACGGGATAATATGGCAATATGACAAAGTATTAACACAGGGAATCGCCCAGAGGTGCTCAGCTATGTCCTCGGGCAGCGTCCTAGCAGTGCATTCCTAGAATCAATCAAGTGCAAAGCTTGGCATGGGAGGGAACAAGAACAAGAAATTGTATTTCCAGGTCTACCCGATATCTGCTGCGGCTGCCCCCAACGTGGACACCACCTGCCAACAAATCTGCGTTCACGGCCACCGCATCTCACATGCACACCCCATGACAAGCATAAATCAGCCAACATGCACACCCATGACAAGCATAAACCAGCCAACATGCAACGCCCCATGACAAGCATAAACCAGCCAACATGCAACGCCCCATGACAAGCATAAACCAGCCAACATGCACACCCCATGACAAGCATAAACCAGCCAACATGCAACGCCCCATGACAAGCATAAACCAGCCAACATGCACACCCATGACAAGCATAAACCAGCCAACATGCAACGCCCCATGACAAGCATAAACCAGCCAACATGCACACCCATGACAAGCATAAACCAGCCAACATGCACACCCATGACAAGCATAAACCAGCCATCATGCAACGCCCCATGACAAGCATAAACCAGCCATCATGCAACGCCCCATGACAAGCATAAACCAGCCAACATGCAACGCCCCATGACAAGCATAAACCAGCCAACATGCAACGCCCCATGACAAGCATAAACCAGCCAACATGCACACCCATGACAAGCATAAACCAGCCAACATGCAACGCCCCATGACAAGCATAAACCAGCCAACATGCAACGCCCCATGACAAGCATAAACCAGCCAACATGCACACCCCATGACAAGCATAAACCAGCCAACATGCAACGCCCCATGACAAGCATAAACCAGCCAACATGCACACCCATGACAAGCATAAACCAGCCATCATGCAACGCCCCATGACAAGCATAAACCAGTCATCATGCAACGCCCCATGACAAGCATAAGCCAGTTTATCGTGCAAACCCCATGACAAGCATAAACCAGCCAACATGCACACCCATGACAAGCATAAGCCAGCCAACATCCACACCCATGACAAGCATAAACCAGCCAACATGCAACGCCCCATGACAAGCATAAACCAGCCAACATGCACACCCATGACAAGCATAAACCAGCCAACATGCAACGCCCCATGACAAGCATAAACCAGCCATCATGCAACGCCCCATGACAAGCATAAGCCCGTTTATCGTGCAAACCCCATGACCCAGCAAGTAGTTTGGATCGTTGATGACCCATGAAGCCCTTGGTAGTACACCACCCGTGGCGGCCATTGCCATCACACTGAGCCATGGCTTGCATCATGCACATGATGAGTGCACCACCACCCGCAGCTACCACAGCACACGCTGGCCTTGGTGGTATATGAATGATGCTGACATCACAATTGGAGCGGAAAACCCACTTTTTGCACAGCTTTGCTCTCCGCTTCAACGGTAGCCACGGTGATGCACGTTTGAAGGCTATCATTTCCATAAAGAACCCACTTCGTACCCATTCTACTGGCCTTGTATTCAACCGTAGTCGCCATCACAGCCATGCCCCACCTTGTACCCACCCTGAACCCATCACGGCCCCACCTTGCACCCAAACACAACTACCAGCTCAGCCCCCCCGTGAAGCGGGCCTCGATCTACGCTTCCAAGGCACATGCGTGCACGATATGCAGGCATGGGCCCACCTTGTAGCCGGCCTTGATCTCGGCTTCCGACGCAACGCAGCTCACGCCCAGGATGGCGTACAGGTCCGGTCGCTTCTGCTTACGGATCTCAAACTCGCGCCTGCACCCGGGGTATGTGGGCAAACGCGCAGGCATGTGGTGGCAAGCAAAGGGTAATGAGAAAGAGCCGGAACGGTGCAAGCAAGGTCGACAGTCACACAAGACCCAAATGCTGTCAGCAACTACAGGGTTAAATGTTGAGCCAAAAAACAGCGCCTCTCTTTTCTCCATCCTCCCCCGGGCGCAAACCTGGTTGATGACGATGATCCCGACAAGATACCGATGGCGGTCCATATCCCTGCCGCAGGAAACTAAACAGAACGTGCTTCCATTGCCAGCATCGCGTCTTAACTAAGAGCCGAAGAAATTACCAACCAGAACTTGGCGAACTCCTCCCAAAGACCGCCATGCGTGACTGCGGGACCCATGCTCTCTTTGCACTTCTGGTCCACACCACCCAAACGCCTGCCCAGATATCAGCCACATACTCCCGCCCGTCTTTTATAGAAACACTTGCTGAAGGAAAACCTCATTCTTTCTTTCAGGAAGACAAGCTTTTTTTTTCAACACAGGCCCAGAGCCAGCCCTTCCCCCCCTCCTCTTCTCCCGCTTCACCCTTCCTCTCCCCACCGTTCAAGCGCGCTGACGACTTGTCGGTCGTGTTGAAACATTCCTCCTTCCTGCGGGGGCAAACGCACACCGGGGCAATCCACATCGCCGAAAGCACGGTGGGCGTTAGCTCACAGAAGCAGACGAGCGCACACATCAATAATTTCCCCGCGGCTCGTCCTCCGAGCAAGCAGAGCAAATGTATCCTTCAAAAAGTTCCTACAAAGGGCTATGCAGAGGATGCTTGGGGTCAAATCCACCTGGGAAGGGAAAATGTCTCCCCATCCGTTGTGTTTTACAAGATCGCGACAAGGCCAGTTGCACCTAGCTCCCTTACACATTCTTGCAAGGGGAAAGGTGATTAGAACTGACGCAAAGTGCACTTCCTGCTGATACAACCACCTGTTCATTCAAGTAACCCCCTGTTCACGCAAGTAACCCCCTGTTCACGCAAGTAACCACCTGTTCACGCAAGTAACCACCTGTTCACGCAAGTAACCAACCATCAGAGCAAGTGCAAGTGCGCCGTCAATGGCTGTCCGCTCCCCCCGAAGCTGTAGCAAGGCCACAAAAGCCGACCCCTGGCAAATATTCGCGCCCTGGATCAAGTTGCGACTCAACCCCCCTTGCGGTCCCCTCCAGAGCTGCAGCAGCACATGCGCCCCCTCGCATCTGCAACAAAAAGTGCCCAGCCCGCATCGTTATTGCCTACCTAAGGAATGATTCCCATGGCCCCGTGACCGCGCAAGTGAGGTCCCCCCTACATCCAACAGAGCACGGAGCGGATCCCCTGGGTGTCTCCCCTACCATTCCAGGGTACAACAAGCTATACTTATAACTTGTTACCTGCATCAAGAGCGCGCTGGGCTCTTGTTCCCCTCTCTCCACCAGTGTATGCCCTAATAACACATGCCCTTATGAGTGATACATGCCCTTGATAAATCCTGCTATGCCCTGATCATCCACGCCCTCCTACCTGCAGCAGTGCACAGCGCTGTTCCCTTATGTGGACGCCCTACCTTTCCACAACCTCACGTTCCAAGTCTCTTTGCTTGTAACCTGTACCTGCAGCAGAGCGCTGAGCTCCTCCCGCGCCTGCTCCCTGCGCCCGCTCTTCTCCAGCGCGCTGGCCCGTGTCAGCCACGCGTCCTTGCAGTCCTCCATCACCCCAAGCGCGGCGCTGCAGTCCGCCAGGCACACATCCAGCGCCTGGGGGGGCAGGCGGGGGCCACCATTGGAGGGGGTGGGGAGACATAGGAAGAGAGGAAGGAATGGAAGTGGTCATCCCATGTTAAGTCACAAGTTTGATTCAGATCATGCCATGTTGGATGACACGTTCCATTAAGGTCATGCCATACCCATTGCCATGCATAAGCTGTGGGGAATAGCACCAACGGACGCTGAGGAGGCTGGCATCCGTAGGCAGGCGGAGGAGAGGAGCCGTGCAGCAGATGAGGGAGGGGAGGGGCCGTGCAGCAGATGAGGGAGGGGAGGGGCCGTGCAGCAGATGAGGGAGGGGAGGGGCCGTGCAGCAGATGAGGGAGGGGAGGAGCCGTGCACCAGATGAGGGAGGGGAGGAGCCGCACAGATGAGGGAGGGGAGTTGCAGGGCAGGAGCCATGCACCGCATGTGGCATACCCAGCCCACAAGAAATGATGGTGCATGCGCTAGTGGCAGCGGGCGGTAGTCAGTGGCTGTAGATGAGCGCTTTGGGGTGACAGTAATGACAGTTCCAGTTCCAGCAAACAGGTAGGAAGCCAGCGGGGCATGTTGCCATGACACCGTGGCCATGCGGGCCGCACATTGCCATGACATCAATAGCAAGGCAAGCCCTTTCTCGCGGCAAACAGCGCCATGTCGAAAGCAGGGACCCTCATCCAAGTACCAGAGCACGTCACCTAATCAAGCACCACTGTATTAGAATGGACAGTGGGTCACCATCCCACCCGCCCATCATCGCATCACAGCCCAGAGGCCAGAGCATCGACGCCGCCACCCTGCCAGGGCGTACCCCGGAAAGCAACACATCTGTGAAGCATCTGGCAAACCAATGTCAATCAAGGAAGTTGACATTGGTTTGTATCAATAAATGCCCACAAAGCATCCGTGAACCCTCCATAAAGAAGCATCCACAAAGCTTTGTGAAGCATCCATAAAGCACCAGGTTTTGCACGGCGCACCTGCAGCCTCAGGTGGCACTTGGCGCGTTCAGCGTATATCGTCGCGAGAAGCGGCGCTTTGGGTGGCACGAGCTGCCACGATTCCACTGTGTGTGTCTGCGCCACCGCCAGCGCTTCGGCCCACTTTTCGACCGACCGTTCAAACGCGCGACCAAATGCTGCGTCCCTTGCCTCCGCGACCAGCTCGATCAGTTTCCTGCGCGACAACCACGCATGTGAGGTCCAGGCAAACGAACACACACACGTATGGTGGCAGGGATGCCAGAAACAATGTCAGCACAGCAGATTGTTGTATGCGTTTGCCCGATCACCCCATCGTGGGCGCAAGAAGGAGCAGTAGAGAGATGGGCATTCACATGACTCTGCTGCCGTTTTTTCTGCCAAATGCCACGTCTTCTGCAATATGAAGGCATCACGACAGGGACCACCCAAGCGTCCCGCCAACAGTACACACTCTAAATCACGCACGCACTACCTTTCACGGAAATCAATAAAAAGTATAAAGGCACGGCAAATAATTGCCTAGTCCCATCATTAAGATGATCCATACTGAGTTTAAACACAGTTTCGATATCATGACAGTTAGTAGTAGTTTTGATAGCAGCAGCGAACGCATGAGCCTTGCGCACAACCCACCGCGCCAGGCGCGCAGACTTGGTGGCTTCCGCGTTGTCGGGGTCCAGCTGGAGGCCCCCCTTGAGTGTGCGCACGGCGAGGTCGAGGTCAGTGCCGGCTGCCAGTAGCGCGATGCCCCGCACGACGTAAGCGTCCACGCACTGCGCGTCCGCACGCAGCACGTCCAGCGTGCGGCGGATGGCCATCGTCACATCGCCGCACCCAACGTCCGCACGCGCCGCCCACAGAAGCGCCGGCACGCAGCCGCCTGCATGTGTGCGCCCCGTACGCGCGCAAAACGTCCAGTTCAAGTCGACGCATGCGGGAGGGGCCGTCAGCGCGACAAAGTCTTTGCGGTGGGAGCATGCTACCACCTACGCTGACACTGGATGCCATGCTGATTTTGTGTTACGATAATGAAGACCAAATCGTGCGGACAAACAAGCAACACCGTAGTGAGGCAGCGCAGACAGAAGTAGCCGGACAGCAGGCCCGAGGAGGCTGCAAGGCTGTCATGACTGTCATGACTATTATGACTGTCACGATCGCCCCCCATATTGCGCCCCGAGTTGCCCTTGGGACAGTGGGCACTGAACCAGGCGGTAGACCAAGGCCACATGTTTCCAAACACCACCATCTCTGTGCCCGATGCCCCGAGTACAGCACCTCCAAAAGCCCTCTAGTCTTGCGCGTCCCCCAAGCCCGTACTTCAAACTGCGCAGCCTGCACGCTGCCCCAGGCCCTAAACTTAGCGCCCTACAATCTCCTTCCCACAATCGCCACCCGCCAGCCACAACCATCATTCCCCACTTCATACCCATGCAACAACCCCCAAATAGCACGCACCAAATAACAACCATATTCCCCAATCCCCCACGCTGATGTGCCACAGTAATGCCAACTTTGCCGCTATCCCAACACCTCCAAACCTTTGAGTACGCCCCCATACTTGGGGCCGCCTCCACCATGCTGCACCAAACCCAAACCCTCGCCATCCCATAACTGGCCACCTACACCAGAATTAACCCCATTTCGTAAGCCCATCCTGTGGAGCCGGCTGTCGCACGCCGCGGTCCCCCCCCCCATCGCATTGGGTGGCCCCACGACAACATAACGAACCCCTCCCAAAGGGATGCCCCATCTGACCACAATGCGCCCCATCCCTGGCGATTACACACCACAACAAGGCCCCATCCCATCGTGTGGCCTTTCAGACCACTGGGCGGCCTCACCGTGCTTTTTCAACACCGGCACCATCGCCTCCCTCGCCTCCGCAAACAGCCCCGCCCGACACGCGCCCACGGCCGCCTCGTAACCCTCCCTCATTCGCCGCGTGTGCAAGTAGGCCTGCCGCAACTCCGCCACGCGTGCGGATAGCCGCGCGTCCGCGTCCATCCCCGCCCCATCCCCGCCGCCCTCCTCCCCTTCCTCCACGCAGGGCGCGTCCTGGGGGAACATCTCGGAACCCGCTGGCGCGCTCTCTGACGAATGGGACGCGGTTGCCATCTGGCGGCAGGGGATTGCAGGGGGCAAAGGCAGGAGTTGAGCGGATGAGGAGGCCCCCACAAAGGATACGGTGGTCGAACGAGAACGAGGGGGGAGAACAAGGAGGGGGGCACAACGGTGGTCGAACGAGAACGAGGGGGGAGAACAAGGAGGGGGGCACAAAGGGTAAGGTGGTCGTACTGAAAGGGGGGCGTAAATGATACCGCCATCCCACAAAAACCGGGGCAGAATGATGTAATCGGACAACCAGGGCGGGCACCCTTAGCCAACACCACAGGAGGGAGATGAGTGCACAAGGAGGCGGCAAAAGGGCAGGGGGCCAAGCAAGCAGGGAGGCACAGGGCACGAGAACAAGGAGGGGAATAAGGGAGGGAAGGCGTAGCGAGGAGGGCATCGGGCAATTCTTGGCTTGGACAATAAAATGATGGCATGGTCTCTACCATGCCTGCTCCCTCCCCATCCCTTGGTCAAGCACGCAAGCTCTGGGCTGCACGGAAGGCAGGGGCCCAATATTGTAGTTGTTCGGTATATAGAGTTAGCAGAATAAAAGCAAAGCAGGCGAGGCGCCCACCCACCCAGAAGACTCACACCATCAATGGGTTATTTATAATTAACAGTACCATCATGATCATTATTTATATCGTTATTTATATCATTATTTATGATAATTAACATTACCATCATGATCATTATTTATATCATCATCATTATTCCCTGTTTCGTCTGTGGCCCGCTGAGGTGTCTCCAAAGTTCCCACCCACGCACCCATGGACGAGCTCCACAACGCTCCCTTGGAATCATCAGACCACAGTCCGAGAGCATACCCACGGTCCATCCTCAGTGACGCACAGGCCAACATCGGTTGGCGCGACGGAATGGCCATTGCTAAAAAGTCCAGCTATTCCAACTATAAAAGCGACCGTGGCCCTGACACGAAATGAACAACGAAGCCAAGACGACGGAACCGAATTGCACAGAAATTTACTCATGCCAACAGACAAGAAGCACACACAACGGTAACTGAAACCATCAGCATTCAGACTAGATCGTGCAACCCACCAGGGAGTCCATGGCGGCCCTTAGCTCTGCCTCTGCCTCGCTGAAGGCACCCATCTCACTCAGCGCCTTGGCTAGCCGCACCCATCCCTTGGTGTACGTGGGGTTGAGGGTGACCGCTTGGCGGCAGTCGGATATGCACTCCTGCTTGACCCACACACCATTGGGGGGGGGGGGGGGGGGGGATGGCATTACACAAGTGAATGGCAAACGCGCGATACATGCGGGGGGTTCACATAAGATAAGAGCATGGAGGGGCGCCAACATGACCATGTGGTACCATAAGATAAGAGCATGGAGGGGCGCCAACATGACCATGTGGTACCATAAGATAAGAGCATGGAGGGGCGCCAACATGACCATGTGGTACCATAAGATAAGAGCATGGAGGGGCGCCAACATTACCATGTGGTACCCATAAAACTGTACCTGCATCGCATACGGCACATAGTGCCATTCCAAATGGGTCCACAAGGGCCAATACGGATGGGGGGGACCCTGCTGTAACTGTAGTGGCACCTGGCGTGCTGATCATGCGACGAGGGGAGTATAGAGACATGCAGTCCGCACGGGTGTACCGGCCAAAACTCATTCTTCACCTGCTGTAGGTTGTTCCTACACCTGCACAGATTCACACTTCCTTGGACATGTAACTTGAGAAACATCTACTCTAATGAAAGGCGGTAGAACACTAAAATGTTCAAAGCAATGCCTGGCGCCGTGACCAGAAGTAAAAAGTGGGCGCGCCCCCAGTGGCAACTGCCAAGTCCCACCCTCGCTGCCACCCTACCACAAATACTGGAAGTGCCAACCCCCATTTCACCCTAAATATTTTGAAAAAGCTGGACCCACCTTCAGCGCCCCCAGCACGAGCCACGCCACCACCCACCCGACATCATGGCAGGGCCTACATCATAGCAGGGTACCTTCCGGTACCCGAGTCATCCCCGTTACATCTCCATCCCCGCCACCCACCTTCAGCGCCCCCAGCATGAGCCACGCGGCAGCCCGGTTGGCGTAGTAGGATGGGGCTGCAGCGGACGCGGGGGCAAGCGCGATGGCCTTGCTGTACAGCTTGATGGCGTCCTGGTAGCTGCGCTGCTGGAAGAGCTGGTTGCCTGGGGGGGGGATGAGCATTATCAAGAACAAGGGTGGTGGGGCGGCATTATTAAAAGCGCGGTGCGACGGCCAGATAGCTGCGCTGCTGCACCCCCTCCCTCCCAGCTCCTCCCTCCTCCCCCCTCCTCCCCCCTTTTCCCCCCACCAGCAAAATTGTTTCCACCATGATTTCTTTTGTACAGAGAGTGTTCCATGGGGGGAGAGCCAACACCCTAATCGTCGATAGAGTACAGACTGGGGTAGATGGGCGGTCTGGCATGAAACATCGACTCCGAATGGCACGAATTATGACCGCACGGCCAGCCAGCATCTGCCACGGTCCTAGCGGAGCACAACAAGGCAGGGCCTGTATAAGCAAGCTAGGGTTCATTGGTTTCGCGCCAGCTCATCGGCGTGCTTTGAGAGCAGGAGCTAGGTTGTGTGGGGGGAGAAAGATTGAAGCAGGCAAAGTGCAGCGCTGATCGGGCAGACACGCCAAAGCGTTGCAGTGTGCGCGTCTTCAGGGGACGTGCCCACGCAGCCTACGGGTGATGCATCCGGGGGACCAATGGGACGGCAGGCAGCAGCAGCAAACTGTGGCAGCTGCTCAACTCCTCAGGCCTTCAGCAAGAGAATAGCATACCTCATTGGCATATTTGATGAGCATACTTGCTGAGCATGTATACTTAATTAGCATACATACGTGATAATCATCCTTGCAGCATACATATATTCAGCGTGATGAGAGTAATGAGAGAGAGCACAAGTCCAAAAGTCAAAGTTAGGAGTCGACAAGCCCACGGAGGCATTACCAGGGATGCAGATCACTGCGTTTCCACATGGCAGCAGACCAGGCCAGAGTAATTCTAGCGATTGTCACAATAGTTGTGGAAGAGGACACAGGTTTTGAAATACACGTACCGTGGTCTTTGAGACTCTCAGCTTCACGTAAATGACTATCCGGACCTCCCCGGCTGGCCCCATCCGCGGCGCCCGCCCCTCTCCTCGCTGCTCCGGGCACATGACTCTCGCTGCTGGTTAGGTGGGCCCCCAGATCGCTGTAGTCCCCTTGCCACCGACAGTTCTCCACGTGATTTGCGTTACCTGCCAGATTCAAGCCGGCACAATGAGTAGGGAATACATGTAGGGGAGCATTTCACACTTTATCCGCGTGTGGATGTATAATATATATTTTATTTTATTTTAATTCTGATTTATTTCGAACACGGACACAGGTGTCTCCTCATCGACACCTTCCTACACCCAAACCATTACCAGCGTGCATGTGCTTAAATACGTAATTGCACGAGCAATATACTCGGATCCTACTAAGAACTCAAGCACATGCAAAAGTAAGTGTCACGGCCTAACGCAAGTACATAAAGTGCCCGCGTGGATGGCTTACCTAATTGCACTGGGCATTTTACGCGGACTCTACTAAGAACTCTCCACGCCAGGGGGTTCGCCACTCGCAAAGGCTCTACCGAGCTTTGGAGCAACGCGTTGCACTTTGGACAACGGCTGTCTGGCACGCACTTTTCCAACCATGCCTGCAAGCACGGGCCGCAGAACACGTGAGTGCACGGCGTGTAGACTGGCTGCTCCACCAATTGGGTACATATAGGGCAATACGCCAATTCTGATATAAGATTTTCTATCCCATCGGCTGTGACGACCACAGAGGCAAAACCCATTCTTCACGGTGCGGCCGAGCTTCTCGCACAGCCTCGGGCGACGCTGCAAACCTGGACAACGCCTAATGGAACCGCCATTGACTGGCATCAATTTTTTTGGCAGAAGAGATGAAAGAAGTAAGAACATTCCACCACCTTGCCTGATCCACGTGGTGTGTATCCTGTTGTACACCTTGCCTGCGAGATTTTCAGAGAAGTGGATGTTCTAGAGACACAGATCACCCTGGGCCGTAGCGCTCCCGCTTCGCTCACCACGAAATATCGCGCAGCTGCCACGCAGGCCATGCACAGGACCGTTTAGGCGCGCGCTACCCGAATAACCAGATACGCGCGCGCGCTTTCTGCCCGCGAGCGGAGCCGATTTTGTTGTTGTTGTTGTTGTTGTTGTTGTTGTTGTTGTTGTTGATTCCCACGCCGTCGACTGTACCAGGGATCTGATCTTCATACCGCCAATAGTCGCATTCCAGAAGTCAAGTAAAGACGCCCTATCGTGATCTTTGTCCAACCTGACCGCTCTGCAGAACACAGCAAATATTCGGTGGCCTAAAGGCATTCATGCCTGTCCTTGATGGGCAAAAGCGGAAAGCCTGCTGCCATCAGTGACAGTCATCAAGTCGAGAGCCTGTGTCACTCACAGAGGGCTTTATTTCGTGAATGCGTGCGGCATTTTAGTGCCGATTTTCTCGAAAGGCGGATCTGCGCGAAAAGGGGCTCGCTGCCCAAATGCGTGTTCGTCACGCAAGTAGTTCAAGTTGATTCTGGTATTTTTCAAGTTGATTCTGGTATTTTTTCTCGTGTGTATTGTGAGTCATGGCTGCCAGCCAGCCCCTTCGAAAGCCAGTCTTTACGACGATTGATCAGCTTCGCCCTGAGACGCAAGGCCACAATCTTCTCGTGAAAGTAATCAGCAAACACCTCGTTGTGCAGCGACCCCGGCCGGGTGGGGATGGCTCACAGATGCGTATCGCAGAATGCATTGTGGGAGACAAGACGGGATGCATCATCTTTACGGCACGGAATAACCAAGGTATGACTGAAGAGTGCCGTTTAAGGTAAACTGTACTCCGTATGTGGTCTGCAGTGTAGTGACTATTGCTTGAATTTGTTGCTCGTAGGTCTGCTCCAAGATACGGGTGTGCACGACAGCCATTCGGCTGTGTTCATGTTCAGCAAACATGCAGGAGCGAGGCAACCGAGCGGTTCGCAGTGCTGACACGGAATGGCAAACGGGACATAAAACATGGAAAAACAGATGTATTATTTTCTTACAATGGCGCCCACGCATGTTCACTTCAACCTGACCGATGCAGCCCTTGGTTAGTATCCGCCAGGAAATATCTTATGCCCATGCGCGTTCCTCTGGTCGGTCCCATTCGGGCCGCCCGCATCTCCCGCATATGACCGTTTTCCCCCGATCTCTCCTATCGTCTGCCCCCGCAGTGGACGTGATGGAGGAAGGCGCGACCATCGTCCTGCGCAACGCCAAGATCGACATGTTCAAAGGGTCGATGCGGCTCGCGGTCAACAAGTGGGGCCTCGTCCAGAAGGCGGAGCAATCGGCCGACTTTGAGGCCAACCGCGAGAACAACCTGTCAAGTGTCGAGTACGAGCTGGTCACCGTGGTGGACGACCCTCAGGCTCCGCCGCCGGTCCCCTCATGAAGCGAAGTTCCTTGGTAGCGTCACCGGTTCAACGTTTCAATAGGCCAGTTTTGTGGTAGCCGTCGAACCAATATGGCCGAAGGGGGGGAATACTATGCTGGGCCTGCAGATCTGCGATGATTTTTGGACCTGGCAAGTCGCCTGGCATTGAAGACGTTATGCTTCGGGCTGGTGCGTGGCGGCTGCTTCCATTCATATTTGCTTCATAGCAGGCTTGACATGGGCCATGCTTGGTTGCTGCCCAGGCATGGTCACCGGTGCCAATGTGGTGACACTGAGCAAGCCAGCGAGCTATTGCTTAGGACTTTCCCGTATGGCGCTGCTAGACCTGAAACAGCGGAATCTGGGTTGCCTTGCCAAGCTGCCGATCGTTCCGCAGGGCATCGACCACAGGGGGTGGGTGGCCAGAGGCCTGCGCACCTTCCGTGTTGGAGGGGTAGGGGCGTCGGTACTTCCCGGCGTGTGCTGCCGCAGCGTTGATGGGGTGCGGCTGCATGTAGAGATGGGGGTGACATGCTTACGTGCTGGGTGTTGGGCACCGTCATGGTCATGCTATTTGCAGGTATGCGGGTGGTGTAAGCGGTGGATGTGGACAGGTGGCGGATGTCCATGATTTGGCGGAGCATTGCTGTTGACAATGGCGATGTGGCATCAAGAAATGTTGGGGCGGGGGGCAATGACCCACGAATGGCAGGGATTCTATCAGGGTACGACGTTGCTGGTGGGAGGGAACCATTGCGAGAGGTGTTGGTGATTGGTTTGGATGGTCGCAACACATGAGCCCTTTGCCTCTAAATCAGGTATTACACGGTAGCCGCACGGCCCCCCAGGATGGTCCCATTCTTTCAGCGCAGGGGGATGTGCGTGTGCACAGGGGAGGCGAAGCGGGTGTTTTTCCCCTAGGGAGGTGTGCATAGGAGTATGCGCAGCAAGTAGTAGTCAGGGCAAGAGACCATATTCTGATCAGGGCAAGAGACCATATGTTTGTCTGTACCAGGTTGTCTGCAGCCATGGTGTGCACTGGTCAGTAAGAAAGTGGGGAAGGCTGTTTTGGCTCGCCAATCCTCCAAACTGAAACAGCAGCCACAGTAAACTAGAAAGAAAACCCTATGTATCGGCCATGCCAAGGACCATACATGGATGCTATTCTAGCTGTGATACGAGCTGATTTTGACGATACCTACACATTACAAGGCTGTCTGTTTTTTCTTTTATAATAGTGAGACAGTTAATTCTGAATTCTGCTGGCAGCTTGCCATCTAATTCCATTTATTCCACCCCCCAACCCCCCCAACGTAGGTACCCCCCCTCCCCGCCCACCTGAGCGGTTAGGCCTTTTGCCTGTCCAAAGATAGTGGCATGGTGCTCGATATTAATGTTAAAGAACTTGATCGACTGCTCATGTGCTGGATATAGTGCACTCGCTGACAGAATGGGTCAAGAATTGGGGGGGCGGTGCGCTGGGGGTGGCATGCATGAATGCATATGAAGTGACAAAACTAATTTATCGTCGCGAGGCCAGCAACAAATAGTAAACTACACGCTGCCGAGCGCCAGGACGCGAAAGTTCAAGTATAGCTCCAACACTTATGAATTCAAACTAGGCCGACGGCTGGCATGCATGCAATTGATCATGATTCGGCGCCGGGGCTAGCTATATGGGTCTCCTGATCTGAAGGCATGCCACGTTACAGCCTAACTGCGAAAGAAAACTCTTTACCGGAGAGT
This sequence comes from Mesostigma viride, assembly GCA_009746045.1. NCBI lineage: Eukaryota > Viridiplantae > Streptophyta > Mesostigmatophyceae > Mesostigmatales > Mesostigmataceae > Mesostigma > Mesostigma viride. The sequence continues at coordinate 532,262 of RPFO01000644.1, forward strand.
GGTGCCAGTAATTCGGAAATTGTGCTAGCTAGATATACTATGCTACCATGGTCCGGATTCTGCCGATTTCTGGCCTGCGATGGTTGTCTCCTTGATACTACATGTGAGCACCGACAGCAGCTGCACGTGACCACAGCGCAGCTGCGGCCGCATGCAGCATCCTCGCAGAGCGGCAAGCTCCCCAGCACGGACTTCATCCGCTGCAGTGGCGGAGCAGCTGGCACTGATGGCTAAGCAACTTGCAGCCCTGAACGCGCCTGACGGCCCACTCAACACTCTGGCGGCCAAGGGCAACAACATTGAAGCCAAAGTCGCTCCAGCCCCATCTACCCCCAGTTTACCGCTACGTACGCAAGAGCACATCGCCGCCAAGGTCCCCGAAGCCACAGCCACTGTGACCGCCCGACTTACTGGCCAGGTGGAAGGCAGAGCTGACCAAGGCACGGTGAACTCTGTCGAGAGACAGTTGCCATTAAGGTACATATATCTTATAATAATATAATTACTTATGTACAGCAGAGTGAAATCACTCAAACCAAAGCAAACGCCCAGCTATAAACCTCTATACAGAGCCATGTCAAATCTCTATACTACGATAAAACCAATGGAAACTCCTAACGGGAGGAACCTAATAGGTACATATATGCCCTGGCTTCTAGTTGGGGTAGCCACGAGCCACGAGGTAGCCATGGCTGACGGCGGAGCTCATAACTTTCACGTTTGGGCACCAAATTCGGCTGTGAATATCACAATCGCTTCGTCTTTCTAAGACGCACACGCTGATATAATTTTCCGAAGCTATTACGCAATATATGACGAGCAAACGCCCCTCTACGCAACGCAGCCTGGCGGTTGCGCTAAGCCCTGAAAATACGTCTGCAGCTCCGGCTGCAGCCTCGCCCTCCGGTCCGGAAGGCAGTTGTGACACTAGTCGCGCACTGGTGGTCGCCCAGATCCCTCCCGGGCTTTCCTCGCCCTCTGCATCGCCTGAGCCCAAGCGCAGTCGCCCAGGCGAACCTGGCTGGTCTGAGCGCGGTTTTGACGTCGACAGGTAAATTTCCACCTGCGACATCCTCAGGCCTGACCTTTTCGACATGCCACCCATCAAGATACTGGAGCTCGTACTTTACGGGTCACACGCCTCGCTGCTGGCCTTGTGCCAGCACCTCAACCAATTCAATTTTTCCCGCAATTAACGGAGCTGAGGGCAGGTTTTCCCACCGCGCATCTGACATATGCCGACTCACCTGTCCGGCTGGTCTCGCCCCCGCCTTCAGCTCGCCGCTCTCTTTACCATCCTTAAGCGCTCTGCCGAGGACCTTCTGAACCCCGCCCCCTTGACCGAATCCACCTTCGATCCTCCTCCACCTCCAAGACGCCATCTCACAGCAAGTGACGCCCCTCGCTGCAGATGTCGCAGCTGTAGGCCGCACGCTGGCTGAGCACTGAGCTCCCCGGCCGCCATTTCCACCGCCACCTCCACCCTCCTCGCCTCCCCACCACCACCACCACCGCCGGCTCCACCGACACCATCACTGCGCAGCTCCGCGACATCGACAAGCACCTCCAGGACAGCGCCATCGCCATCGAGTGCCTGCAAAACACCGCAGCTAGGCCTCACCGCCCAGCAGGCGGTGAAGGACATTGCCGCCAAGCCAGCCCCCACTGGCCCGGCTGGCGATGCCCCTCCCACCCAGACCTGGGCGGACATGCTCAAGCAACATGACACCACCTCCACCACCTCCGCCGTCGCAGCCCAGCTAGAGCAGCAGCCCCTCGACCTCCGCGAGGAGGCCGAGCTCGACAAGCACATCCTCAACGTCATCGTCAAAGAACTTCCGGACCTGGTGGAAGGTGCATGAGAATTCCGTTACGCTTGCACAGGCGTTTGAGCGAGAAATCCTTGGTCGCATGGGCCTTCTTGGTGAGATCAAGCTGGTCGCCCACCGCCTTCCCCGCTCGCGGGGTAAGGCAGGGGCGCCCCCGCTTCTTCTCATGCACCTTTATTAAGAACCCAGCGGGTCACAAGATTTCGTTTCTCAGACGCCGCAAGCGGCTCGAGAAGACTCACTCCACCCTGGACGACGACTTGACCCTGGCGCAGCAACAACGGCGACGCGAGCTATGGCCGACCTACCTCCAGCAGCCTCCGGCAGACCATGGCGGGGAAGCCGGTGTACTGGAAGGGGGCGGCCATCTACGTCGGCCACAAGCCCTGGCACGCGACCCCCGCGGCCCCAGAGACTCCAGACACCCCAGCTTAGGGGAACACAGACAGCAGTAGTAGTGTAGAATATAGTCAGGCCTAGACCGCCTAGTAGCCACCGTGGCCTTGTAAATGTACGCCTACTACTGTACAGGAACTATACTAGCTGATGCATTAGCATAATTATTTAGTGATGCGCATTTGTGCCGTGGACTTTTCGTGATAGACTCGGCATGGACATGTGCTACACTAGACGTGACGGGTTCACCCCGGCCGGGCAGCCTCCTGGTTTGTCGATCTGTAATATGGAGGCAGATCCGCGAGGAGGCCGAGCTCGCCAAGCGCAGCCTCAACGCCATACTCAAGAACTTCGACATGGAAGAAGGTGAGAATTCCAAGAAGCTTGCACGTGCGTTTGAGAGCAAAATCCTTGCACGCATGGGCCTTCTTGGTGAGATCAAGCTGACCGCCCAGCGCCTCCCCCGTGCGCGGGGTAAGGCAGGGGCGCCTCCGCTTCTTCTCATCTTTGAGAGCCCAGCGGACAAGATTTCGTTTCTCAGACGCCGCAAGCGGCTCGAGAAGACTCACTTCACCGTGTGACGACGACTTGACCCTGGCACAGCAACAACGGCCGGCGACGGGAGCTATGGCTGACCTACCTCCAGCTCCGGCAGACCAAGGCGGGCCAGCCGGTGTACTGGAAGGGGGCGGCCATCTACGTCGGCCACAAGCCCTGGCACGCGACCCCCTCGACCACCGCGGCCCCAGCGACTCCATGGATGCCCCAGCCTAGGGGAATACAGCAGCAGTAGTGTAGAATAGTTAGACAGTGGCCTTGTACATGCCCGCCTACTACAGGCACTATACTGCAGCTGAGGCCTAGCCTTTTTAGTCATGTACATGTGTGCCTATGATGACCCACCCTCCAGATGATGCCTAGTTTTATTTTATTATGCAGTGCCCATGCATGCAGGGAGTCCCTCCCTGCTGAGATGCCATGCCCTAGCCCTCGTATAGCCATGATGATCTTCCCCCACATGGCATGCTCTGGGCATAGCGTGATAGACCATGAGGGTGCAGGTGCCCTGGTGCACCTAGAGCACGGGTAGCTTACATTCCCACCCTTGCATGAAGTAGCCTAGAATGTATTAAAAGCCATATGCCCCTTCTCAGGGCTATGTGCTACATTGACTCCCAACGGAGTGATGTTTCTAATTAATTAATTAATTAATGGAGGCAGATGGTACGCAAGGATAGATGGCAAGTAGTGATGAAGGAGACCACCCCCAAGTCTGTGGGGGCTCCGCGTGTGACCGCGTATGGCATTCATAGCGATTCGGGCCGCGGTGCCCACACCCCTGTAACTAGGACCTAGATAGCTTACACCATCCATTCCATCTTGGCGCGGCCAACGCGGCCACGAAAATGGCTGACGGCGGTATGGCTGACGGCGGAGCTCAGATCTTTTGCGTCTCAGCCCCAAATTCGGTCAGACCACTTGCATTCGATGCGCTTTTTTCAGACGCACACGCCAGTATAATCGGTTACGGCTGAAACGCAGTATTGCCAAAGTTACGCACGTGACTGCAGCTATGACGACTACCAAAGCAAAACGAGGGCTAGAAAAGGAGCTGGCACAGCTTCCCAGCGCCCAGCCCAACCCTCTCGCCCTCGCCATTGTTCAGCCGACAGGCTTACCCGCCAACCCATCGCCCAGCGCCTCGCCTGAGCCCAAGAAACCTCGCAAATGGGGCCAGTTCCTCCCCGGCGACCGACGATTCGCCTTCACCGTACGTGTGGCAAGAATTGTCGCCGCAGGAATGCATTGAAGTTCTCCAGGTCCTCGAACAGGAGCGGAAGCTCTTCGTGCCCAACAAGGGGGGGGCGGCTATCGACTACAATGGAGACATGTCCTGGCTCTATGCTTTGGACGAAGTACAACAACGCCTGATTATCTTGACCAGCCAATTCCAGCTCCCCCTCGCCGACATCACCCGCACGCTCCGCATGCACCCCAGCCCCCGCACAGCCGGCAGCCCCATCGGCTTCCTCCCTCTGCAAGGATGACCTCCGCGCAGTGCTGGAGGAGCACGTGACCTGGCCGCTGGCCGAGCAGCTGACATCGCTGAACACCACGCTCAACAAGGTCGAGGCCCGGGTCTTTAACGTGGAAACCAAGAGTCGTCCACAAGCTACAACCCCAGTTCACGGCGCTACACACCGCGGCGCAGGCTTCGGAAACGCATGCTGCACTTGTCTCTCGCCTTAACCAGGTGGAGGGCAAGTGTGGCGTGCTCCTGAAGAAGCTTGAGGCCATCACCGCCCACACCGAGGCCCTGGCCACACAGGTCCCCAAGATAGCGGAGCAGACGGCCACCATTGCATCCCAGCCACCCCGGCAGGATGTTGGCGACCTCCCGCCGCTCTCCTACGCGGACCTGCTGCGGTCAGCGACCGCCTCCACCACCGACGCCATCGCCACAAAGCTCCAGGAGCTGGAGAACCACCGCCAGGCCCAGCAACGGGAGGTCACCGACCGCGCTCGCCGCGAGTGCCGAGTGGTGCTACGTCGCTTCCCCCAGAAGCCAGGTGAGACGTCAACCTCTCTTGCTGACGAGCTCAAGAACCAGCTTCTTACCCTCATGGGCCTGGTAGGTGAGGTAGCACTGAGCGGGTGCCACCGCCTTCCCCACTCACGGGACAATTGGCGGCTCCCCCACCAGTCCTACTCACCTTCCCCTCCCCTGAGGATAAGCAGCGGTTCCTCTCTCGTCGCAAGCGGTTGCACGACCTCACCTGGACGCTGGATGACGACCTCACCCCCGCTCAGCAACAGCAGCGACGCGACCTGTGGCCGGAATACCTCCGCCATAAGCAGGACCCCCAGAAGCCAAAGGTGTACTGGAGGGGCGGGGACCTGATGATCAACCACAAGATGTGGACGCCCCCAGCGGGCTAGAATAGCAATAGCCCTAGATTGTAACCATTGGCGTCACTGCCGCTAAGGCAGCCATGCCTAGAATGTTTGCCTAGCTGTGCCAACACACCGGCCTAGTCACGTGCCGCCCACGCACGGTACACCACCAGCCATAGCCTTAGCCTATAGTCCTAGAGTCTAGTACAGCCATGCTACGCCCTGGCTATGTTTAGCCAAGCCATGCCTATAATGGGACCCCCATGGATGTTGCATTAAGAATTTAGCCATGCTATGCCATGCAGAGAGATGCTCTCTGTCGAGAAGCCATGTCCTAGCTCTTGTATAGCCATGATGATCTTCCTCCCTCACAGGCATGCATGCTCCCCGGCTTACCCGGGCATAGCGTGATAGACCATGAGGGTGCAGCTAGGTGCCCTGGTGCACCTAGAGCACGGGTAGCTTACATTCCCACCCTTGCATGAAGTAGCCTAGGATGTATTTAAAGCCATATGCCCCTTCTCAGGGATATGTGCTACATTGACTCCCAACGGAGTGATGTTGATAATTAATTAATCCATTCCATCCCATGTTCCCCTCCCATGCACTGAGGACTTATGCTCACGTGACGCAGTCACGTGTCTATTAATTAATTTTTTGTTAATGTGTGCCTATGATGTGCCACACACCAGATGATGCCTAGCTTTATTTAGTTATGCTGTGCCCATGCAGGGAGTTACTCGAGATATGCTAAGAAGCCATGCCCTAACTAGCCTTTGTATAGCCATGCTGATCTTCCCCCCCTATCAAGGAGACAACCAGACCCCCTATGCCAGCGCCTTTCCGTATACTAAGGTGCTAGGATAGTCATAGTGCATGGTGTGCAGCTAGCTAGGTGCACTTTGTGCACCCAGAGCAGGTATTGAGTGTATTAAAAGCCATATGCCCCTTCTCAGGGATATGTGCTACATAATATACTCCCAACGGAGTTGATTAATAATGTTCCGATTCAATTCAATTCAATTCAATTCAATTCAATTCAATTCAATTCAATTCAATTCAATTCAATTCAATTCAATTCAATTCAATTCAATTCAATTCAATTCAATTCAATTCAATTCAATTCAATTCAATTCAATTCAATTCAATTCAATTCAATTCAATTCAATTCAATTCAATTCAATTCAATTCAATTCAATTCAATTCAATTCATTCAATTCAATTCAATTCAATTCAATTCAATGCCCTGGCGGCACGTGCGGCGCGGGGCACGCAGTTCCCCGAGATCGTCGAGCGATCGATGGCCACCATCGCCGCCCAAACTGCCGATAGGGCCGGCGATGCATGACCCCTTGACTCTCAGGAGGCGCGGCACGCCTCTTGGGCGGACCTGCTCGCTGAAGAGTCAGGCAACCCGCTCTACCACCACCACCGCCATCAACAAGCCCCAGGAGCTGGTTAATTAAGACAAGCGTGCTGCGAGGCCGCGCTGACTAGCTCGGCCGCTGCTGGGTCATCCTCAGGCGCGCTTTGACATGCAGCCGGGGGAGACCCCAGACAGTCTCTCTTCTGGACGAGCTCAAGGACCCAGCTCTCAGCTCTCTTGGCACTCGCGCATGGAGCTCCAAGGAACGGCACCGCGCAGGGCACCTCATTTCCGCCTGCCCCATTGGACACGAGACAAGGCTTGCCCCCCACTGGTGGTCCTTGAGCACCTTCAGCGACATCGCAGCCAGAGTTTGGTTCCTCTCTCAACCCAAGATGCTGGAGACTGGCAAATTAACTCCCCCTATAGCTGCATGCATGGTCGCTTGACGGCGACCTCGGACGCCAGCCCAAAGGCAGCAGTGCTCAACGCCACGTACGACCGGTGACCAGCCAGTGGCCCGACTATACATCTGCCACTAGTGGAACAGCCCCGAGAAGCCCGTCCAAGGTTTTACAATGGCGCGGGCCGGGCGGGGATCTTTATGTCAACAACAAACTGCAAATGGAAGCCGGCCCCCGGCCCCCCGGGCTCCGCCCCCTGGATAGAGCGTTCAAGCTTAGTACTAATAAATTAACTAATTAACTAAACTCGTGCTCCCGTTGGGGAGTCACGGAGCATTAACCTTGATGGATGGATGGATGGATGGATGGATGGATGGATGGATGGATGGATGGATGGATGGATGGATGGATGGATGGATGGATGGATGGATGGATGGATGGATGGATGGATGGATGGATGGATGGATGGATGGATGGATGGATGGATGGATGGATGGATGGATGCATGGATGGATGGATGGATGGATGGATGGATGGATGGATGCATGGATGGATGGATGGATGGATGGATGGATGGATGGATGGATGGATGGATGGATGGATGGATGGATGGATGGATGGATGGATGGATGGATGGATGGATGGATGGATGGATGGATGGATGGATGGATGGATGGATGGATGGATGGATGGATGGATGGATGGATGGATGGATGGATGGATGGATGGATGGATGGATGGATGGATGGATGGATGGATGGATGGATGGATGGATGGATGGATGGATGGATGGATGGATGGATGGATGGATGGATGGATGGATGGATGGATGGATGGATGGATGGATGGATGGATGGATGGATGGATGGATGGATGGATGGATGGATGGATGGATGGATGGATGGATGGATGGATGGATGGATGGATGGATGGATGGATGGATGGATGGATGGATGGATGGATGGATGGATGGATGGATGGATGGATGGATGCATGGATGGATGGATGGATGGATGGATGGATGGATGGGTACACGCTCAGTATAGTTGTCTAGATGCGGGTAAATTATTGACCAGTACGGGGTAGAGATCTTACTTAGGCATTCCGACTACAAGCCGCTACGCCTCGATCCCGGCCGGAGACTGGTCACTAACCAACCAATCCCACGTACGTGTGCTCACCTATTATGGCGCCGAGGCATATGGATGGACGCTCACGGACACGCTGCTGGCCACACGGCTGAACGGCACGGTATAACCAGGATGCTCCGCCAGGCCCTTGTATCAGCTAGGGTATGCCTCACATTTCGGACGAGATTAGGCAGCGTAGGATAGCATTCGTAGGCCGACGTACATGTATCTTGCTCGCACCATGCAGTCAGGTACTACACCGCCCTCGGTAGACACTGACCTCGGTCTGGCCGGGCGCCCCCGGCGGCTTGGCCAACCACTGGGCGGCATATCATGACCTGGCCTGGCCCCAAGGACCGGACATTCCTGGAAAGATGCATGGGTAGTAAACCTGCCATCAGACCTATACACAGCCACGGGTTGCTGGCCAACCTAGTGGTCCCAGCTACGTTTGAACACCGCATGAATTCACTCCCGCGATCTCTCTTGCTTGGACTGCTATGCAGAACAAGAACTAAGAAGAGGTGGAATTAAGATGATTGTCCACTGGACGTCTGAGCCTGGCAGGCTCAGACGCCGGCCCCTGTGGGCAAGCCCCCTCCCCGGCCCTAAAAGTAAGGGGCGCTTTGCTGAGTAGCATAGTTAGGGTTTTCTAGATTAGCTTAGAGTTAGCTTAGTTCGGTTTAGCGGCTTTGCCCACCTCCTTCCATCCAGCAAGGCTGAATACGTGCTACATGATCTCTAAACGGATCTTAAAATTAAAATTAAATTAAATTATAACATGCTGTCCTCCGGCTTTTTGCCTTTGCACCGTGTGCAGTTCTTGGACGTTTGGAATCATGGCATGGCTAACGTGATGACTGACTACCTAGACCTTTTCAGTGGTTTTCCATTTGCGGGTATTTCCTCATAAATGGTGGGAGAGCGATCGCAGCAATGGTGCTCACCACTAGACACTCCCGGCCAGTTAGGCTCGAAACACACGCCCTGATCAAGCATGCTGTTTCCGGCCCCACCGTCTAGGTCATCTAGTCGCTCTACACGTAAGCCAGCCATAATTTCAATGCACAAGGATACACATTTCCATCACCATTCATCTTCATCATCCTGAACGACTCGAACACGCGGACAAGATAACGGCAGGCTCGAGCTAGTAACCATGGTCCGGATTCTCCCGATTTCGGGCCTGCGCTGGTTGTCTCCTTGATAACATGCCTCCGTTGGGAGATCATGTAGCACATATTCCATGATGGATGGGTGGAGTCACTGGAGTGGAGGAAGCCGCGTAATCGAACTAACCTAACTGAAAGCTATCTAGGCTAGAAAAAGCCTAACGACACTACTCATCAAAACGCCTCCTCCGCTTGGACTACTCAACGGATGACCTGTTATAATTTATTTATTTATATTTATTTATTTCATGGGATCCACACGGACAGTCGATGTATTTTCGGGGAAATGGGTATATTTTTATTAGCCAATTATGGACCAAAGAGGTGACAGTCGATGTATTGTTGTTGTTGTTGTTGTTGTTGTTGTTGTTGTTGTTGTTGTTGTTGTTGTTGTTGTTGTTGTTGTTGTTGTTGTTGTTGTTGTTGTTGTTGTTGTTGTTGTTGTTGTTGTTGTTGTTGTTGTTGTTGTTGTTGTTGTTGAACTGTTGTTGTTGTTGTTGTTGTTGTTGTTGTTGTTGTTGTTGTTGTTGTTGTTGTTGTTGTTGTTGTTGTTGTTGTTGTTGTTGTTGTTGTTGTTGTTGTTGTTGTTGTTGTTGTTGTTGTTGTTGTTGTTGTTGTTGTTGTTGTTGTTGTTGTTGTTGTTGTTGTTGTTGTTGTTGTTGTTGTTGTTGTTGTTGTTGTTGTTGTTGTTGTTGTTGTTGTTGTTGTTGTTGTTGTTGTTGTTGTTGTTGTTGTTGTTGTTGTTGTTGTTGTTGTTGTTGTTGTTGTTGTTGTTGTTGTTGTTGTTGTTGTTGTTGTTGTTGTTGTTGTTGTTGTTGTTGTTGTTGTTGTTGTTGTTGTTGTTGTTGTTGTTGTTGTTGTTGTTGTTGTTGTTGTTGTTGTTGTTGTTGTTGTTGTTGTTGTTGTTGTTGTTGTTGTTGTTGTTGTTGTTGTTGTTGTTGTTGTTGTTGTTGTTGTTGTTGTTGTTGTTGTTGTTGTTGTTGTTGTTGTTGTTGTTGTTGTTGTTGTTGTTGTTGTTGTTGTTGTTGTTGTTGTTGTTGTTGTTGTTGTTGTTGTTGTTGTTGTTGTTGTTGTTGTTGTTGTTGTTGTTGTTGTTGTTGTTGTTGTTGTTGTTGTTGTTGTTGTTGTTGTTGTTGTTGTTGTTGTTGTTGTTGTTGTTGTTGTTGTTGTTGTTGTTGTTGTTGTTGTTGTTGTTGTTGTTGTTGTTGTTGTTGTTGTTGTTGTTGTTGTTGTTGTTGTTGTTGTTGTTGTTGTTGTTGTTGTTGTTGTTGTTGTTGTTGTTGTTGTTGTTGTTGTTGTTGTTGTTGTTGTTGTTGTTGTTGTTGTTGTTGTGTCCCACGCCGCCCATGGAAGTAGTTAGGACGGAAGTGAACTAAGCTACAGCACATATCCCACGCCGCACATTTGAGTTGAGTTGAGTTGAGTTAGACATGATGTTGCAATGCAGCTATGGCGGCGTGAGGGCTAGCAGGAGCCAGAGTTGACCATTGGCGACCGGAAGGATACCAGCTGATTCGTCGCAAAAAGGTGCGTCTAACGAACTCTTTTTTGCCTGGAACAAAGCCGTCACTGAAACGGTGCGGCCAACAGGCGCCCGGCTTGCAAGGTGCAAACCCGGCCCTGTAGCCACACTGTTTTCAGTGACGGCCTCCCTCCCATGGCTGTTTCATAGCGAGGCTAGGCCAGGATACGAACACCCATTGGCAATGTGGCGCTGGCACGGGCCAGCCCCTTTGGATGGGCCAGTAGTTACCCCGGGGCCTAGTCTCCTACAAAAAGGAAAACCCTTTAACAGGCGCTGGGACTATGGAATAGTCCGTGCCACACACGGTGATTGGAAATCGCCCAGACACCTTTTACAACACCAGCCGACATTACATGGACAAGGATGTAATGTGGCTTTAACATCTCAGCTCCCCCTAGATGCAAAGGTAGCCAGCCGCGATGACTTACTAACACGTTTTCTCTCCTTGTTTCCGTCCCCTCCTCACCACCAACGCAGGGCCGGTGCTACAACTCCATGGCTACATACACACCCGCTACCACAGCAGACAAGGTCAGCGGAAAAATCATATGGAGCCCAGCCATGGTTGGAATAAGGTGGCGAGGGAGCAAGCTTTTGAGGTATCAGGCATCCACCCAGGCAAATTCATCGAGGTCCCCCGGCGCACCCCTCCTCCAGCGGCCGCCGGTGCCTCCCCGGCAGAGGCCGACGCAGAACCGACACAGGACAACTCCGATGCGCTGGCCGTCACCACCCCGCACCCCAACCTCCCGTCCGATCTGGGCCTCTCCGACATGGAAGCGTCGGCGACACCGGCTACCGGCAAGCGCCGCGACCGCGACCCCTGAAACCAGATAAGACCTCTGCCTTCCCACGACATCATCCTATGAGCCAACTAACGCTAGTCTCGTGGAATGTCAGGGGGCTTAACACATACGGAGTCCGCACAGTGGGACAGGGCCGCACCATGACTCGCATCCGGGAACTTACAGTAGAATTGGATAGCCTCCTACATCAATATGTTGGTCCCTCTCACGAGATTTGGCTTGGACTGCAAGAACACAAAATTCAGATAGATGCAGAACGTACCGCCCTCCGGGCGGTCCGAGCACTTGCACCTAGAACACTATGCCAATGGGGATGGGCTCGGGGTACCCAAGGGGGAACGGCACTCATACAATACCGCAAACCACCTAACCCAACCATGACATACCTGCCATGGACATTACAAGCAGACACAGCCCCGGCTAGATGGCAGGGCAGATGGACACGACAATCTATAACATGGGCGGGAAGCCAGGGCTACCTCATTACCATCTATGCGCCGACCCTAGATATGCCGGCTGAACAAAACCTTTTCTACCAGCATATATTTGCAATGGTTTCTGATCTCATCTCCAACGGCCAAGAAATAGTACTTATGGGGGATTTTAACATTGATCTAAACGAACACCCTGCCCACCGTACAGCCTCCTTTTACCAACACATTCTAGACCTGAATTTGCAGGATGTCATTCGGTCACGGGATCAGGAGCACACTTGGCTGGCCACTCGTCTGGGCGTTCGCACAACCCGTCGTTTGGATAAAATATATATCACGCCCAAATGGGCCGATTTAGTCTGCCACGCCAGCGTAGAACGCTCCACAGCCTTCTCAGACCATTACCCATGCATTGTCACGCTAGCCCACCACACCCAGGCCCCACGGGGCCCAGGCATCCCTCGCATCAATAAAATCCTTCTACAAGACGATCAGTTTTATTTTGAGATCATGCAACGTTGGAGCAATTGGCGAACTCACAAGGATAGCTACACTGACTGCTGCACGTGGATGCAGGAAGGCCTAGCCAAAATGCTAGAATATTCACATACCTACTCCCTAAACGTACGTCGCGAGAAAGGACGCGCATACCGAATTCACCAACGCATAGTCAACAAGCTACAGCTGAAACCCCACCTAAACCACTACGAACAAGCTCGACTTCAAAGTTCACAAACTGAACTCGACAAACTCCGTTTTGAAAGACACGCCCTAGCTTTAGACTCTGAAAATCTGTGGTGGCATCAGGTAGGCGAACGCATGACAAAAGATTTTTTCGCACTTATTCCACCACTAAAATCCAACTCAATCATTTCAGAAATCCAGGATGAACAAGGCACACACACGGCCACAACCCCCATCCTAGAAAGTGGACATCGTTTCTACACCTCGCTGTTCCAAAATGAACCCAACCCCGAAGCCGACGCGGCCATAGCAAAAATTTTACAAGCTATCCCACGCCGCCTCACACTTGCGCAACAACACCAACTAGACCAAACCCCCTCCATGGAGGAGGCTACTAATGCCATGCAAAACATCCGGACCGGTAGTGCCCCAGGGGTGGATGGGCTTCCCATCGAGTTTTGGAAAACTTTTTGGTCCCTTTTACACGTAGATTTCTATCAATGCATACTAGAAATCTGGCAACATGGACAAATTACGGGTCAATGGGCCGAAACAGCCCTCATTTTATTGTTCAAAAAGGGTGACAAAACACAGTGGAAAAATTACCGGCCAATACGGCTCCTTACGGTTGCGTACAAAATCATTAGCAAGATAATTCAGCAAAGGCTCTACTCTGTTCTCGACTGCCTTATAGGCCCGGAGCAAGTAGGCTTCCGTGCTAACCTCCATATCAACGATAGCATCACCCTCATAATGGACATAGTAGAGAAGGCATGGCGCGACGACATTGCCGGCTTTATCCTCTTCTGGGACTTTGAAAAAGCGTTTGACCGCATGTGCTGGGCATACCTCCGACACATATTGATCGGCTTAGGGTTTGGCCCACGCATCCTAACGGTCATCATGGGAATGATCAAATCGCTAACCTGGTACATCCTTATCAACGGTCACAAATCTGCACTTGGCCACAGCTCAAGATCCCTCCCCCAAGGAGATTGTATGTCCCCCATCTTGTTCCTACTGGCACACGCAGGATTGTTTTGGCTCCACCAGCACGACCCTCGTCTGCAGGGCTTCCCGCTTGCAGGCAGTGCCAAAGGTATTGTACAGATAGCCTATGTGGATGACACCACCAATGTTTGCATCTCTCTACAGGAAGTGAATGCTGTCTTGGAAAATATCAACACGTACTCTGTGGCCTCACAACAACGTTGTAATGTGCAAAAGTCCACGGGACTGCACTGTTACGTCGCGTAACAATTCGTTGTAGTTACGGACGTAAATTAGGTCCTTGGCCTCGGTTGTTCCTAGGTTACGTGCAGTTCTAGTTTGGACATGATTGTCCCCGTAACAGTACTTACTGTGGTATATTGGGTGCCTTTGGGCGCCGCGCCGCGTACTATATATTAGTGGTCCTTATCCTTTTGTAGAATGTAGTGGACCGGCGTGCATCTACAGGTGCACCTGCCTGTGTTTCTGTGGTTCTGCAGGCGAGGGCCAGGTCGGCCCGAGCCTGTTGGACCGTTGGTGACCATTTATGCACGTTCCACTCCTTGTGTGGTCACTCGGCGTGTGTTAAATGAATTAACACATATAGGCTTGGGTCACGGCAGTTTAGTTGTGTTTCCTTCCTCTTTTCCTGGAGTAAACGGGTTTGATTAACCCCTAAATGGTCTTGCTGCCGATTTTCCGCCAACACATCAATCCAAAAACGCGTTTTTGTTCCCTGGTAATTATTTCAAGATAGGCTAATAGTCAGTTTGGCCTCAAATTTGGCACCAAGGTACCTAATCAGATATCTTATGATGCCATGTGGTCAAAAAAATTTTTGGGAGTCGGCACCATGGTAACATGGTGACATTTGCTAGCAAAAAATACCATATTTTCAGCACTTTCTGGCATGTATGCATATATAATGACATCAAATGAACTCAGTTGGGCCTGGAACTTTGCACATGTTCTAAACACATCCCATGCAGCATGCCCACAAAGTTTCAGGCTGGTTGGATGACAAATTGGTGACAAATGCTAGCATAAATACCCAAAAAATGCAGTTTTTCATGGTTTTTTAAGGGTTTTATCACACATATGCATACATAATGACACCAAATGAACTCAGTTGGGCCTGGAACTTTGCACATGTTCTAAACACATCCCATGCAGCATGCCCACAAAGTTTCAGGCTGGTTGGATGACAAATTGGTGACAAATGCTAGCATAAATACCCAAAAAATGCAGTTTTTCAGTGTTTTCCAAGTATTTCATCATAGGTTTGCACATATATAAGACCCAAGTGGACTCAGTTGGAGCTAGAACTTGGCACATGTTCGAAACACATCCCATGCAGCCTGCCCACAAAGCTTCAGGCTGGTTGGATGACAAATTGGTGACAGATGCTAGCATAAATACCACAGAAAAAGCATCTTTCTATTGTTCTTACAAGGGTTTCATGGCAATCATTCCACCTTGGTGTACAGAAGGTTCCAAACAACACATCATTACATTATGCATCATATTTACAATGCAGGAAGGCATACTTGGGGGCACATGCCTATAGTACAATGCATTAATAACACACCTCTAGCCAGCTAGCTAGCTATATAGTGGCGAATGCCACACCCGGGGGCACGTTCTCACGGCCCTGCTGCATCCTTTTCCTTTTCTTCTTCTCTGCATCTGACAGGGGCCTGCCCCCATCTTCTCATCCACCAGCCTGGTGAGCACCCTGACGTTGGTGACTTGCGTCCGCTACCCTACCCCCATGGCACGCTTGGCCTTACGCTTGGTGAAGGTGGAGGGGTGGGTGCGACAGTTGGTCTGGGTTTTCATCACCCCCTTCCTCCAGTGCATGCGTGTGCTCCAACGCCTAAGCAGAGAAGCACACACACACACACACACACATACACACACACACGTCGATCCCTTACCCACCCACCCACACACACATACACATGTATCCACCCACCCATGCATACACGTAGGCACGCACGCACGCACGCACGCACGCACGCACGCACGCACGCACGCACGCACGCACGCACGCACGCACGCACGCACGCACGCACGCACGCACGCACGCACGCACGCACGCACGCACGCACGCACGCACGCACGCACGCACGCACGCACGCACGCACGCACGCACGCACGCACGCACGCACGCACGCACGCACGCACGCACGCACGCACGCACGCACGCACGCACGCACGCACGCACGCAGTCATACATACCCTCCCTCCCTCCCTCCCTCCCTCCCTCCCTCCCTCCCTCCCTCCCTCCCTCCTCCCTCCCTCCCTCCCTCCCTCCTCCCTCCCTCCTCCCTCCCTCCCTCCCTCCCTCCCTCCCTCCCTCCCTCCCTCCCTCCCTCCCTCCCTCCCTCCCTCCCTCCCTCCTCCCTCCCTCCCTCCCTCCCTCCTCCCTCCCTCCCTCCCTCCCTCCCTCCCTCCCTCCCTCCCTCCCTCTCCCTCCCTCCCTCCCTCCCTCCCTCCCTCCCTCCCTCCTCCCTCCCTCCCTCCCTCCCTCCCTCCCTCCCTCCCTCCCTCCCTCCCTCCTCCCTCCCTCCCTCCTCCCTCCCTCCCTCCCTCCCTCCTCCCTCCCTCCCTCCCTCCCTCCCTCCTCCCTCCCTCCCTCCCTCCCTCCCTCCCTCCCTCCCTCCCTCCTCCCTCCCTCCCTCCCTCCCCCTCCCTCCCTCCCTCCCTCCCTCCCTCCCTCCCTCCCTCCCTCCTCCCTCCCTCCCTCCTCCCTCCCTCCTCCCTCCCTCCCTCCTCCCTCCCTCCCTCCTCCCTCCCTCCTCCCTCCCTCCCTCCCTCCCTCCTCCTCCCTCCCTCCCTCCCTCCCTCCCTCCCTCCTCCCTCCCTCCCTCCCTCCCTCCCTCCCTCCCTCCCTCCCTCCCTCCCTCCTCCCTCCCTCCCTCCCTCCCTCCCTCCCTCCCTCCCTCCCTCCTCCCTCCCTCCCTCCCTCCCTCCCTCCTCCCTCCTCCCTCCTCCCTCCCTCCTCCCTCCCTCCCTCCCTCCCTCCCTCCTCCCTCCCTCCCTCCCTCCCTCCCTCCCTCCCTCCCTCCCTCCCTCCCTCCTCCCTCCCTCCTCCCCCTCCCTCCCTCCCTCCCTCCCTCCCTCCCTCCCTCCCTCCCTCCCTCCCTCCCTCCCTCCCTCCCTCCTCCCTCCCTCCCTCCCTCCCTCCCTCCCTCCCTCCCTCCCTCCCTCCCTCCCTCCTCCCTCCCTCCCTCCCTCCCTCCCTCCCTCCCTCCTCCCTCCCTCCCTCCCTCCCTCCCTCCCTCCCTCCCTCCCTCCCTCCCTCCCTCCCTCCCTCCCTCCCTCCTCCCTCCCTCCCTCCCTCCCTCCTCCCTCCCTCCCTCCCTCCCTCCCTCCCTCCCTCCCTCCCTCCCTCCCTCCCTCCCTCCCTCCCTCCCTCCCTCCCTCCCTCCCTCCCTCCCTCCCTCCCTCCCTCCCTCCCTCCCTCCCTCCCTCCCCCCTCCCTCATTCATACACCCGTTCATTCATGCATGCAGCCGCTCATCATTAACACGCCTCCGTTGGGAAACTCACGGGGTATGAACTATGAAACGGGCGGTAAGAAAGGAAGAAGGAGCCGCCTCCCCAACATGCCGCCCGGCAAAGGCAGCGATGGGCCGTCCAGGAGGGAAACACTGCGCTTTGCCTTGTACGCCGGGGTGCGCAGGCGACGTGCGGGCACTGTCGCGTGTAAATTTGCCTGCCCGCCCCAGTCCTTCTCGGAACGCCTCCCCAGAGCATGCCGTCATGGTAAGAGCTCTTTTCGCCCGTCGCCGGAAGCTTAAACCACAAGAATACGCCGGTTAATGACCAGAAAATGGGGGTTGTCGACGTTATAAACCAGTAGCTGTGGTTTTTCCCGCACCCCGAGCACACTCCGGACGGGGCCAGCAAGCCCCGCCCGCAGGATAAACACCGGGCGATGTTGCTGCGCCCAAGCGAAGTCATATAGCTGCAAGAAAAGACGAAAAAGCGATTAAAAGCACGACATGCAGTGTTGCCCCTGTCAGCGCTCCTATAATTCTCACTTTTTCGCGGAAGGGGCGTAAAAATCGGAAACGCAAAATTAAGGGAAATCCTACGCTGGGTTTCTTTGAAATGATGTAAGGAACTGGTGGAACGTGTTCGTTTCCACCGTCAAGTAGTTTGGGCAACGAGACCTTACCTTAAAGATGCACGGGTCTGGTCGGACGGCGAGCAAAAACTGCGCCAACTGCGTGCTTGTCCTCGTTCACACCCAATACAGCAGCGTTTCGCGAGTTTTTTTGTGAATATTATTTTTCCCTATGACAATGCCGTTCGAACAAGCGAAATCCGGTACACAATGGCTTCGTATTCCGTGAGCAATAAATTTTCAGCTACCATAGCCTTGCACACCGAATTTCAGTCAACATTGCACGCGCGCACCGAATTTCGTCAACTTTCGCGCGGGAATTACCGGGGAACGGCCCGGCGCTGCGCCGGATTGATGTGAAAAAGTGACTTACAGCCGATTTGTCGGCACCTACTCGGGGGACCAGTTTGCGACTATTGGGAATTAGGAAACGTTTAGCTGAGAAGAATGAAAGTTTATAAGTTTCTCCAGAACATGATACTAGGGTTTGCTATATTTTGACCAAGTTTAACAGGTGTTCCAGACCGTCAAAGTACAAGGGGTCAGGGTACTTTTTCACGTACAACGTGCATTCCGGAAAACGACGACCTGGCCATGGCGGCTTGCGCCCACGCATGGCATTTACGTTTTCGTTCGAATTTTCTGGCCAAACTTAGGATATTGATTTTATACGTCCTAAAGATCATACAGGCCAATTTTTGGTTCGCGGGAATGCCATTTGATAGGTGTCGGCAGCGTTCTTGCTGGAATAAACTGCGATCAGGCAGGACGATAGAAACGTTGACAGCAATACCTTTCCGGCGTATTTTAAAGGATATATCGGTTTCTTTGTACTTTTTATGATACATATTAGTCGTAAACGTGCAAGGGTGGCCAGAAATCGCCGAATCCAGCGACCATGCTGCACAACTTTGGTGTGCCGAAATGCGCCATTTTGCGGCCACCGCCTGGGCCAAGGTAACGCCATCCATGCCTGGTAAAGCTTAAGCATCGTTTTCCTATCGATGTTTGACGTTTATATATACGTTCTAGCTTGTGTAGCACATTCTTTTTGCATTATTCATGCTCTTTCTTGACCCTGGCCTGGCCCCTTTCTAAAACACCCTTCTTAGATGCTTCCCTCAGTCAGTTGACCTGCCACAGGGTGATGGTGATAAGTTTTAGAGGCTGTATGGGTTTGAATACCTCCATATATGTTTGTTATACATTTCCCACACACATATTGCATGAGTGTGAGGCAGTTGGCTGGTCTCTGTGGCATCATCAAGCATGTAACCGGTGAGTAGAAGCTTCCCATTGTCAGCATGTGCCACCAGGTGTGCTGGCCATCACCTGGAAAGCTATAGCAGCTTAGGCCTAGTTTATCCTTGCTAGGGCAGGCTGAAATAGGCTTAAAATCACTAGTTTGTTGGTGGCTGCCTCCTAGAATGCATGCCTTGCGTAGGGTATCCGTACCACGTAACCTACGTGCATGGACAAGGTGGCACCTGCACATAGGTGCCATGTAAGGGCAGTGTGATGATGCAGTTATGTTTCCCCATCATTGTGGAAGGGAAATGTATTGTTTGGCATGGTTGGGGGCCATATTAGTAGGTATTAGTAGGTAGTATGCCCACTCCTACCCCCTTGGTTGCTTTTTACCAACGGTACCCCTATGGGCTGTACTGGGTGTAACTGCTGGTATACCCACCCAAATGATGACCCCAATGGCTCAAACTGTTCAGCAACTAATTGTTTATCATCCCTGAAGTGGTAGGTGCCTAGCTCTTACAACATAATTCAAAATGCACATTCTACCAAAAATGAAAACGCTCGTCTTGACCCCCCTGACTTTGACGGCAGTTATACATGGCCTACGATGAATATATGTGAGGTTGTGATATATCATGGCTTAGGGCAACTCATGGACATGCTTGCCCCCCAAGGACAGCCATTGGATATTGCTAGGTTGTACAGGGGCTGGTTTACAAAATAGGTGAGTTACTGCCGATTTATCGGCAGCATTTCCGCCCATTTAGGGGTTAAATGGCCTATGGCATATTACAGTAGTACATATGTAAATGCATTGAGATCTGGTTCGTCTCGGTCGTCTTTCGCTAGGGGTGTAAATAGAAGCGGCCTCACTAGTTTAGGTAGTATCAGGACCGGTAGAGGTAGAGGTGGCGGCCGAGGCTTGCGGCGTAACAATGGTATCGGAGGTAGTTTAGATAGAGAGCGAGACGACGATCCTTTGCAACATACGTCATTGAATCAACCCTTCCGCGGCTGGGAAAATGAAGACGACACCTACTTGACAGGTAATGGGCGGGTCGCCTGCGAGCTGGGGGGGTAGTGCTGCCTGATTCAGGACACGCCCTGCCTAGAAGATAGACCTGCTCGAAGCGGAAAATCCTTTTCTAGATAGTTCCTTTTCCTCGTCTTGTTTTCCTTAGAAAAGTGGTTCACTGTCGTAGATAGGTGATGTTTTCGGTTCGGTGTTAGTGAGACGATTAGCGTCTGGGTAGGTTCCACCTTTTCCTTCGTGCTGCTGTACATTAGACGGCCGCACTCGCAGAAAGTCACTGGGTCGCTGACTTTAGGACTACGAGCGCTGGACCATTGCCGCCCTCGTCATTTCGGTGATCCAGATAACCCAGCTAAGTCGACTCCTACCCCTTCCACTCCTATCGTGACTACTCAAGAACAACAAGGTGCGTTACCATGAGCCAACGGCGATCTTTTACTGCTCCTTCCCATTCTTCTAGCGATAATAGTCTAGCTAAATATTACGTAGTGATTACGCCTCAATGGTCCTCCATTTTCCTTTCTTGGTCCGACGCTAGGAAGATCGTTCAGAATCGTGTATACAACGTAATTAGGTACAAGAAATTTATGTCCTTCGAAGAAGCTCAGCAGTTCCTTATAGATCATAGCCAAACAGATTTAGGCCTTCATGTACGCCCTATTCCTCATGGTCGTCCTCCTGTAGAAGCTCTAGTCTTTGCTACCCCTCCTTCTTCTCCCCCTAAACGGGCTGCATCTGCATCTGCTTCAGATACTCCTCTCACTTTGGAGTTTGGTTCCCTATCCATTACTGTTGTTAAAAAGGATTGATTTTAATTTTGTTCCTGCTGCATACCTTCAAGGTTTTTCCTTTTTCCTTTGTTGCTTTCTTCTAGATTCCTATTCCTTTACGTAATTAAAGATGGATCCAGTGGGTGGAGATATGTCGCCTATACCTACCAATAATAATAATAATACTACTACTAATAACACTAACAATGACAATACTCGTGGTAACCGACGGGACTCCTTGGAAACGGTACACCATCTCACCCCTCAAGGTATTCTGCGTACCTCACCTCCTTCTCCTGTTGCTGGTGGTCGCCGTCGTCCCTCAATTACCCCACCTACCTATGAACAACGTATTTCCCAAGTCAGATTTAGTGATGAACCTTCTTTTGTTGTGAACCAGGCCCCTGCCCCTTCTGCAACCTTGGCTCACCCCTCCAGCAGGTCCTCACACACTAACAATGCTTCTAGGCCTCCTTCCCACCCTGTGCCTTCAATGCCTGCTATTAACACGGGTCGTACCTCGGCCCCTGTCGGCCCTTCTGGGCGCCCTAGTGCAGTTCCCTTTTACCCACCTGCTTCCTGGTCCTACCCTGAGACGGCCTATGAGGCTGCCCAGGTCCCTACCCGTGTGGCTGATTTAGAAGTTAATAATGATTTCAGTACCATGCCCCTAGATGATAGGAATTATGATCATTTTGCCTATTCCTCTCTTCGTGAGCAATATACTGTTCCCTTCTCCTATGGGCACCATCCTGAAACGGTGGCTCCCTCTAGACCCCTACCCAAGACTTTTCCTATCCCTTCCTTCTATCCCGCTTATGTAGCAGTGGAAGATAGTGGCCCCATGGGAAAAACTGATTCTTCTAATCCCCCTAAGCCTCCTGCTCTTCCCCTCTTTGCCAACCTTCCTAAGCTGGATGTCAAGTCTTCCCCTCAACAGTTTTTCACTTTCATTATGTTGCTCACCCAGAACACAGAGTCCTGGCAGAACCACAATAGGTGGCGCCTCTCTGATGCTGTACTAGTCCCTCATTATCTTACTACCTGCATAACTCCTGAACTTGCTAACCTCATCCAGTGTGAGTCTCTTGCCTCTCATGCCTACCCAAACTCGGTAGCAGAATTGTTCAAGCGTTTAGAGAACCATTTAGTCCCTCCTGATGCAGATTGGCAGGATAGATTATCCTTTGGCACCTTGCAGCAGGGTACCAAGTCCTTCAAAGAATATATGAAAGAGTTTGATGCCCAGATGGTACGAATTAGGGATTTGTCGGGCGCAGAAGTACGTGCCCGCTTCCTTCAGGGCCTCAGTAGACCCTTATTGCGTGAAGTCAAGCGCCAGTTCTCTGCCTACCGTTTTACTGACCTGCCCCTCAAGCATGTGCGCCAGCATCTTTTACGAGTAGCAGATTTCTTCTCCACGCCTTCTCTTCCTACCCGTTCCCGTATTAATAATATTAGCCTTACCCCCGAGGAGGAGAACTCCTATGTAGAAGAATTAGATATCTGTGTGACTGACCTTTCAGCTCTGGATGTCTCTCATATCACCTGCTATCATTGTAAGGAAGTAGGTCATCTTAAACGTGAGTGCCCCAAGTTCCTTTCGGGTGCTCCCCCTCATCCCGACGCTCGCCCTCCTCGTACCCCTCAGCGTGCTCCTATTCGTCCCACTTCAGGACGCATTCCTTCAGCTACCCCTAGTAGGCTGAATGCTGTGCAGACAGGATCCCCAGGGTTCCCCTATGATAATCAGGCTCCCGCACCCTCTTCAATCCCTCGTGACCCTCCAGCAGTGGCTTTTCCGCCAGGGTCTTCTTCGGGGTTAGTTCCTATGGATTTGGGGGGGGAGGGGGAACAGTAGGCCTGTCAGCCGGGGGTAACCTGGACAGGTCCTTAGATAGTACCCCAGATAAAAATTTTTGCCTGCCTGTTTTTATAACCTCTGTAGGAGCTGAATCTTCCCTACCACTACGTGTGCGTCCTCTTATGTTCTTGAATGGTGGTTTAACCGTCCCTCACACTGTTGTAGACCCTTTCCTGCATGCTGATGAACTCTTGAATGTCTCTGTGTTGGTAGATAGCGGTGCGGCTAGCTCCTTTGTGAGCGAGGCCCTAGTTAGGCGTTTAGGACTAGTCCCTACCCCTCACACCAAACCCGTCACTGTTCATTATGCTGATGGTCGCACCAGTCATTCCCCGGGTACGGTGTCCCTTCCCATGGTTATACAAGGACGTACTGTCAACCTGACGGCCACTATAGGCCCTATCACTACCGCTGATGTATTACTAGGATTAGATTGGCACCAGGATAATAAGATTACTATTAATTATGATACCATGGTCATCTGGTTTCCAGATAGCTCTTACTGGGTACCAGAACGTCATTATAGATTAGAAAATTTATCCTTGGTAGATATTACTCCTCCTACACCTGTTGATCCTCCTGTGAGACCTATACCTGAAGTATTAATGTCCAACGACGAATTGAGATCTGAACTAAAGGAATATGGATACCTATTATGTATGTTCCTTCAGTTAGAAGTACAGGAGATACCTATCACTAATAATAGTGTGGATATAGATGTAAATACAGTGGATACAATAGGAGTGGGATTTACTGAAAATGAAATAGTCAGATACATGGCTGTGATAGATTCCTCAAAAGTATTTGAAGAAAAGACTCCTTCTTATCCTCCTCCTCGTTCTGTTTTACACCGTGTAGTTATCAAGGACGGTGCAGTTCCTACGCACTCTCCGATGTATAGAATGGGCCCTACAGAATTAAAGGAACTAAAACAGATTTTAGTGTCATTATTAGAAGCAGGATTGATAGAGCCCAGTAACTCCCCCTACTCAGCTGGTGTCCTGTTAGTTCCTAAGCCAAATGGCAAGTTTCGCCTAGTTACTGATTATAGGAAGTTGAATGATATTACTGTGAAGTCTAAATACCCTCTACCTCGTATTGATGATATATTTAATAAGGTTAAAGGTTCCACTTGTTTCACAGTACTGGATTGTGCGGATGGTTTTTGGCAGTTGCGGATAGCCCCTGAGGATTGCCATAAAACCGCCTTTGCTACCCCTTTTGGTCATTACCAGTTTAGAGTAGCGGCTATGGGACTTTGCAACTCGCCTGCCTCTTTTCAAATGTTAACCCTTAAATGGTGTCCAACTCGCGCCTAAAAATAGGCTCCAGTTGCACCTTGCATGGTAATGTCCACAACCTAACCTAAAAACAATTTAGGGTCCATACTGGGACCAAAGCACACACATATAGGGACTTACTTGGGGGTCATGTCATTGGTCATGTTGCAATGTCCTATGGGTGCTAAATATAGCACCACCCTCAGGGGGGTGCGCGAGTGCGAGAAAAACACTCATGTATAATGCATTATTACACCTGAAAACAGTTCCGTTGCTCCCAACATTTTAAAGGCAGTTGCTTCGGTACCCAGGCATGGCTTCTGAACACTGACATGACAGGTTGTCCCAGGGACCCAGATGCATTATCTAAAAATAACTCGCGCCTAAAAATAGGAGCCAGTTTGGCTGGTGACATTTGCTAGCATTACAAGGCAGGCGCCTCAGTCCGTAGCATCATAAAACATCATAAATGATCAAACATGCATTATTTCATCAATTCCAGCATACAGAACATCCATAACAGCGATTAAACATAGGTAGCCATGCCAATGCACAGTCACATTCGCGCGTATCATGGCATGGTAAGGCCAATGACTACCCACCACACAAGCCTACCACATGCACAGTTTTTCTCACATGTCAGTGCTAGACTAAATAAGTAAAAGTAAGCCTAGATCATTGGAAATGCTAACTGGAGCTCCTTATATGCTGGGCTTCATCATTTCAGCTGTTAACTGGCTACGGGGCGACATGCGGCATTAAGTGGCATTACAATGGTATGAGGCGTGCACAATGGTGCTTTTGAATGGCCGGGTAATGCTCAAAATGATCACTAACACTCAGCTTAAACTATGCTTCATGTTGTTCTAAAGAAAATGTCACCATGTGGTGGCTACCAAGCTCTACTAGCAGGTATACCACTGTGCCAAGGCCCAAATGCACGTGTGCAAGGGGCTACGTAGCCCATGCATCCACAACATAAAAAATGACCTCCATATGCTTGCCTGAGATGAAATGACACAGAGACAACTCATGGACCTTCTTTTGAATGCAAGCAGGGCACTGGGACCTCCACAGGTGTTACATGAAGACAGATGGGGTGACTGCACAACAGCAATACTAACAAAGCTAAAAGGCTAACCAAAAACAGGCCAGGATACCATCTATTCTTAAGGATTTAGGCTATAGAAACCATCATGATACCATATGGAACTTATTTACATGTAACACCAATCATTATTCTAGTATATTTGGTGCAGACGCAGCCAATCATGAACAAAACTGATGAAAATCTGACCGTAATGGCTGTGCGCAACCACCACCACAAACCATTACAGAAAAGTAGTAACGAAGCAACTTTGACATCCCAAACCTTCAACAATGAGTCCGAGATTACTTACCGAGTGATACGACGACTTTATCTTGTCGACGGTAACCGCAGGGACACTAAACTACGCCAGGTCGAAACCGCAAAAAAAAGGCTCAAGGACAGCTAGCAAGCTGACGACAGGGCCGATGCGTCAAGACTTTGCTGGCCCACGACACTAATGAAATATTCGAAATACATCGTAACATATTTACTCGATGCGAAATATTCAATTATAAAGCCGCCGATAACAAGTGCTAGCTTCATTGTCACTCCCGTCACAATAAACACGCGTTGACGCAGTAAAACCCAGACCGAGATGATTGCGCACCTCAGTAAATGTTGCGCGACTGCGGCTACAGCATCTTTATAACGCATAAATAATGCCTACAAAATTTGGAACGAATCCATGCATCGATGCTCCTACACCAATCAGTTTTCTGCACCGCCATAGCCTCGAATATGCATGTTCGTAATTATCTGGCGGAGCCAATTTTCGGAAGAACCGTTAGGTTCGCCAGAATTGGCGAAGCTTATAAGGCCGTACACGTGAGAAAACATAGGAATAGGGGATGAAAATCCGTCAATCCATCCATCCATACATACATACATCCACCGAATTTGTCCCGAATTTGCAAGCATAAGGGTGAGGTTCTTCCGAAAATTGGCTCCGCCGTAGAGTTTCAACGGGCAAGTTGCAAACACGCACGTTACTTGATTTTACATTCACTTTCGTCCCGGTGGACCTGGGTACCCCCTGTACTGTAACCGTTAATTAGTCCCTGTAGACTTGGTCTAAACATAGTGATGTCCGGTATCAGGGCGTAGAGCACATCTAGCTCTAGCAGCAGACCTAAAAATATCACGGAAATGTCTACTGGCATTCGCGCCGCGCCGCTTCCCATCTCGCGCCTATTTGTAGGCGCGAGTTCAACTCGCGCCTACAAATAGGCGCGAGCACCATTTAAGGGTTAATGAATGAAGTGCTTAGACCTGTTATGGGAAATTCTCACCTTCCTCAGGTGTCCTCTGATCTAAAGGATCCTTCCTTCTCCTCTGTTTCTTTATCTGAGCATGACCGTTCTTGTGCTCAAGCTTACTTAGATGATATTCTTATTTACTCTCCTGATTTTGAAACGCACCTACGTGATTTAAAGAAAGTATTAGAAATAATGGCTGAAAATTCTTTGTGGGCGCGCCGTGCTAAAGTGCGTTCGGGTAGGAGTGTCCCATTTTTAGGGCACGTTCTGTCAGATGCCGGGGTCGCTACCGACCCGGATAAAACTAAGTCAATTCAGGAATGGCCTACTCCTACCGACGTTAAAGGTGTACGTAGTTTCCTAGGAATTGCTTCTTACTATAGGCGTTTTATCCCGCGTTTCGCAACTATAGCAGCCCCTATTAATCATTTATTAAAGAAGGATATCCCCTTTGTTTGGAGTAGTGAATGTCAGTCGGCTTTTCAGTGCCTAAAATCCCTACTCCTTTCCCCTCCTGTACTCATCCTACCGGATACTACTAAACCCTTTGTTGTGGCTACAGATGCTAGTAAAGTAGCTATAGGTGGTGTCCTTCTCCAGGATCAGGGTCAGGGCTTACAGCCAATTGAGTATATCTCTAGGACAATGCTCCCTGCGGAGCGTAACTATCCCGTACACCAGCAGGAACTCTTAGCTGTGGTGTATTGTTGCCACGCGTGGCAGCACTTCCTTAAAGGTGCTCAATTTGATGTCTGCCTGAATGAACCCTGTGAGCTAGATCCTTATAGGTTAGTTATCCAAACGGATCATCGTCCCCTTACCCATCTTCTCTCCCAACCCAACCTTACCCCTCGGCAAGCGCGCTGGATGGAATTTTTAGCACAGTTTTCCCCTTTTAAACTTCAGTATGTCAAGGGTGTAGATAACATAGTACCAGATGCACTCTCTCGTCGTGCAGACTATTCCTTCTTCGAGGACCTTGATGTTCTCAATACTACTCTAGTTCCTACTACTATGGGTGTAACCCCTTATGGTGAACTACCTGATGATGAATCCTATGCCTACCTCTTTCATACAGCTGTTCGCATGCCTGATCTCCTTTCTCACGTAGGACTCTCTCTCCCGTGTGAGGCCCTTCCCGTGGCCTCGGTGGGGGGGAGGGGAAAAATAAAATTTCTATACCGCTTAGCCATATAGCGACTAGGTCAGGAAAGTCTTATGAAAACGTAGTCCCTCTAGGACCTCCCCTTCTCTTTGGCAAGGCGGTAGGAGATCTCTTTAAACCTGTTCTGGATACTTCTGTAGCGATGCCTACCTCTGATCTTGAACGCCTTATTAGTAGATTTACGGCCACTGAGCCGGAAGCATTAGCTGCCATTGCTGCACATCCCCAACAATTAGGCAAGCACCCTTGTAAATTTGTAGGTGGGTTTTTATATGTGCAGATAGCAGATTCTCCCCCTCAATGGCGCCTGTATGTCCCTCCTATCTGTCGCTCCTCCTTGCTCTTTGAGTTGCATGACTTAGCTGCTCATCAGGGTGGTAAACGGGTACGGGACCTAGTAGCCCGCTCTTATTACTGGCCTTCCCTTTATAAGGATGTAGATGAGTATGTTAGAACCTGTCAATCTTGCCAGGAAATGAAACCCAATAATGTAGGACAGATAGCAGAACCTAGGACCTTGCCTGACCCCATCATGCCTTGGGATTCTATCATGATGGATTTTGTAGGACCTTTTAGAAAGAATGATAGGGGCAATGCCCAAATCCTTGTGTTCATAGATCGTTTTACTCGTATGTGCCATCTTGTGCCGTGTCCTTTAGAACTCACCGCACGTGATTGCGCACGCCTATACCTCAATAATGTATATAGATATCATGGTTTGAGTAGGCAGTTTATTAGTGATAAGGATAAATTATTTACCTCAGATTTTTGGCAGCAGTTTTTCGCTGCCATCGGTACCAAGGTTACCTACGGTACTGCCTACCACTCCTCCTCCTCTCATTTAGTAGAGCGTCTTAATAGGGTAGTAGAAGAAGCGCTTAGGCACTATGTTAATGGCTCGGGTAGTGATTGGGAGGATTATTTATGTTTGGTAGAGTTCTCCCTCAACAATTGTCCCCAAGCTGCGCATGGATATACGCCCTTCTTCTTAGATACTGGTAGACAGCCCTTACCCCTACCTCTCTCTTAGCTAGTCCTCTACGGGACAAGGATGATGTGTCCCGAGATACTGTAGAAGGTGTACAGTCCTTACTAGATAGAATGAAAACTGCTCATGACCACGCGATCTCAGGGTACCAAAAAGCTCAGGCTAAGTACCTTGCTAGGTTGCGTGCCTCCTTAGATAGACGAGCACCTGAGATAGAAATAGGAGATCTAGTATTAGTAGAAGGCCCCCGTGTTGGCCGTTTTGCTCATAAGTTTGAAGCAGAACTGAAGGTCAAACTTAGGCCCGCCTTCTTAGGACCCTTCCATGTGTTGTCTAGGGTAGGAAATTTCTTATATAAAGTCGATATCCCTACCTCTTGGCAAACGCATTCAAACACCTTCCATAGGAGCCAGCTTAAACTGTACCATCCTAGTACGTTCGCTGGCAGGGAGTTAGCGCCTGCCCCTTTAGAGCATAACCCTGACACTGGGGAAGTAGAAGACGAAGTAGAAAGCATCGTGGCCCATAGAGATATCAAAAAGGGCCGCGGTACCCAGCGTCAGTATAAAGTGAAGTGGATGTATGCTCGTAGTGAAGTAGATAAGGTTTGGTATACGGAGAGTGAGCTAGATGGGTGTAGTCGCCTGCTGCAGGAATATAAAACCCTGCATAAGCTCTAGTTGTAGACCTTCTCCTCTCTTATGTTATGTCTGCTGTCGACGGATGGTTGGTTGTCCCCTCCCCTCCGCAGCCGTAATGTCAGAGCCTACCCCTCCGGCTGAGAGCTCGCTGCCGTCCCCGCCCCCACCGGACCCTGAGCTGTATTTCGAGGCCCTTCCGGGCCGCTGGGTGTCGCGATCAAGTTACCCGGGTGGCGTTGTGCAGCCGGCCCTTCAGGCCCAACATGCGAGCTTAGTCAGGGCGGCCCTCTTCGGGGTCACGTGGTATGGTCCTTCCCCTGATGAGCCGCACCAGCTTGTCCTGCACGGGTTCGACGATGCCGGACACTGTTTGTTGGGGTGTGGTTCCAGCTGTCCCGCCTTGGGACAGATAGATGCGGTTCTCCGGTGCTGCCGTGTGTTCTCCTACCTCTCTACCCTGTGGGCCGTACCTGCCTACGGGAGGTGTTCCCTTGGCTTCCGGCTGAGGGTGATGCTGAGGTAGATGAGAACCCCTGTGACCTTTTACGGGCCGTAGAATTCATGGAGATAGCTGATCAGTCGGCGGAACTAGCGGTTAGTGGTCCTGCCCCTTCGGGCGCCCCAGCCGAGGTACATTATACGCCAGATTATTCTGCCTCGAGCGCTGCGTCCGCCTCCTCGGCGTCTGTTCCTCCCTCTCCGGTCCCGTCGTCCCCTCGGTCGACCCGGGATGTTGCAGTAGAGCCTACCCCTTCGGGTTTGCCTGATCCTCTTTCGGCGACGGTCTCGGCTATGCAGGCTCAGATCCAGTCCCTGACCACGGCGTTCGGGGCCTTCCTGGCGGCCCAAGCGCAGACTCCGGCCACGCCAGGTGGGGTGTCTGTGGTGTCCGCGCCCCCTACCCCTTGGTTGCTTCGGCACCTGTGGTTTCGCCGGCGCCCCCTACCCCTTCGGTTGCTGCGGCTCCGACACCTCCGGTTGCCTCCGTGCCTGCGGCCGACGTTCCCGCGCCTCGGCGCGAGTCTTCAGCCCCTTCGGCTGTGCCCGCCGTCGCCCCCTCTGGGCCGTCCGCTGCGCCCTCACAGCCAGTTCGTGGTTTCTTCAGCGACACGGGCGATCATCCCAGGCTTTGGGAGGGTGGTCCCCCGCAGAGGATCCCGGTGCCCGACTGGAGCTTGGATGGTAACCAATCTTATGCCGGGCTGCCTGTCCCTACGGGCCCTATCTTCAATATGTGGCCTGAGGGTGCACCGGCAACGGAGACCGGCGCGCCTGCGTCGATGGCGGGTCCGTCACGGCCCTCTCTGGCTTCGGGTCCGGCGCGACCTCCTGTTTTACCAGTGCCCCCTGCGTCGGTGTCGGCTCCTGCCCCTGCGTCGGCCCCTGCTTCGGTCCCTGCTCCTTCGGCCTCGCGGTCATTGGCCGCGGTTGTTCGGTCCACCGGTCAGGATCCTCGCGTCACCCGCGCTGCCGATTCCCTCCGGGAGTTGTCCCAGGGTGATCGGGACAGGGCCCCTTCTGTGGTGCATGCGACGCCGGAGTCGCGCGACACGCCCATTCCTGGGTATGGTATGTCCGCACTCGCCTGCCGACAGTGTGACCTGCCGCGCGCCTCTGCTGAGCTTGCCATCTCCCCATGTCCTACGGGTTCTCCCAGGTGTGTCGGGCGCCCCGGGATCGTGGCCTACCCATTGAGACTGATCGGCCTCCCTTCGACATGGTTATTTTAGCTGATCCGGTGTTCGAGGGTGAGATCCTGGTCCGGCGCGTTCTGTATCGCTGGGCTAGGCGCCACAACGACTTGGACACCTACGGTGGGTTCCAGTGGGCTTACCCTCCACCTCTGGGCATTATGGCTTCGGATGCCCTTACAGTAGAGTTTCCTGCGGTGCCGGGTGCGGCGTACACTACGGTCCTCCAGCCCATCCTTGAGTGGGATGCCCGTCGCCCGGCGCCTATCCCGGGCCAGGGTCTAGACTCCCGTGGTCACCCTCCTCCTCGGGCCAGCGACTACCTAGAGACATTCGGGTCGCGACAGTGTGTTCGTCGGTGGCGCTCCCGCGAGGTTCGGCACATCCGGTTGTGGCCGTCCAACGTGGAGCCCCTGGTGGACCTGTTCTTCCCGACGGGTATGCGCCCTCGGATCCGGTACCATCGCCTCCTCCTGCGGGCCCTTTGCCTGATCGCGGTAGAGCCTTTCCTTCGCCTCTTTGCCTGTGGCTTTCTGGACTGGGCCCGTGGCCAGGTCGTCCTCACGCAGCATAGGTATTACTGGGCCTTCCTGGGCCTCTTTCCTGACGGCGTGTGGGCCGATGTTTTCCTCACTGTAGATAGGCATGACAATGTCGAGGATGTGGCCCACTACCAGGCCTACCTGGAGGTCCTGCTGGCCTCTCGTGGCACTTATCAGACGGATGGCCACTAGATAGAGGGCCTTAGGCCCGACCTGAGGGTGTTGTCCCTCCGGTATATAGAGTCGCCCTCATATTCTGGCCAGTTGGTTGGCTGTTCTTGGTCCTTAGCGCTGATGTGTTTACTCTGTGTGTCCTGCCCAGTGCCGTCCCCCCCGGCCAGGACTCCGTTCCAGGCAGTTAGGGGAACCTCCCACCAGGCTTGGTGCTGGCTAACCCTACACCACCCGGCGTGGTGGTGGAGACCGTGTGAACTATTGGTGCTTTGTATCTGGGATGGTCTATCGATTGTGTTGGTATGTGCTGGGTGCATTAGGTTTTTCCTACCCCTTTGGTTCCCTCCTCTCTGCGTAGGGAGAGGGCTCCCTACCTTTTGTGGGGGGGAGGTGTTACGTCGCGTAACAATTCGTTGTAGTTACGGACGTAAATTAGGTCCTTGGCCTCGGTTGTTCCTAGGTTACGTGCAGTTCTAGTTTGGACATGATTGTCCCCGTAACAGTACTGTGGTATATTGGGTGCCTTTGGGCGCCGCGCCGCGTACTATATTAGTGGTCCTTATCCTTTTGTAGAATGTAGTGGACCGGCGTGCATCTGTGCACCTGCCTGTGTTTCTGTGTTCTGCAGGCGAGGGCCAGGTCGGCCCGAGCCTGTTGGACCGTTGGTGACCATTTATGCACGTTCCACTCCTTGTGTGGTCACTCGGCGTGTGTTAAATGAATTAACACATATAGGCTTGGGTCACGGCAGTTTAGTTGTGTTTCCTTCCTCTTTTCCTGGAGTAAACGGGTTTGATTAAATGGCCTATGGCATATTACAGTAGTACATATGTAAATGCATTGAGATCTGGTTCGTCTCGGTCGTCTTTCGCTAGGGGTGTAAATAGAAGCGGCCTCACTAGTTTAGGTAGTATCAGGACCGGTAGAGGTAGAGGTGGCGGCCGAGGCTTGCGGCGTAACAAGCACATCGGCAAACCCAACCCATCTCGGATAAACCCCTCTCACCTGGCCATGACATGGGTCAAACCAGGTGAACACCATCTTTTGCACAATTGCCCCATTGGCTGCACGCCAGAGGGACGTTTGGCTGAACATCGTGCGTTTTTATATGACGAAACCAACCACGTGGGCAAACTTGCAGGAGTGCTCCTCACGGCAGGGCGGTGGGGTGGCGTCCAGCAGATGAGCTTACGAGGAAAAGCACTAATCGTCAACCAACTCTTGTTCTCCAAGGTTTTATACTACTGTCTGGCACACCCTCCCAACGATCATACCATACAGCTTATCCAACGCATCGGCAGCAACTTTGTTTGGAAACAGAAAGGTTTGATATCTCACACGGTACATGGTTGGATCAGCCGGGATATGTCCTTTATGTCATGGTTGCACGGTGGTCTAGGGCTACACAACATACAATGGCGCTTGTGGTCGATGTATGCTAAACAAGTGATCAGCGTGTACATGGAAGTGAACACGCACCCTGGCTGCCTGTTGGCAAAAGAGTCTCTCTCCGCTAGTTACACCCATGCTAATGGCACATCATGGCACCTTGACGCTGGAGTACTTGGCTGCACACTGATATCATACAAGGGGCTCCCCTGGTACTGGTCGCGCCTATGGTTAGGTTATCACAAGCTCAAACCTGGGCGCCTCGTTTTTCCCACCACTCGTGAGGAGGTTGCACGACAGATTCTTTATTTCAATGATTTGATCGTGGACAATGCGCGCAAGCCCTTGGGCACGTTACATGGGCACAACCCTTATGCTGGCTTCCTGTGCGCATCACCCCCTGTTCTGAGAGTGCTCGATCTCTACGCGTGGCAGGGGGACAGATATCGGTTACGGGCATACACTGAAGTTAATGCTTGGGTGCAAAACATGCCATCGCTACACGCTTGGAACACCCTCATCCAGGCCATCCCAGCTACATGGCATGCTGTGATGATGGCCCCACGCAAGGCCCTACAGCCGGGTGATTGGATCAGTTTTTACCCAGACGGGATCACATCCACATGCAAAGGTCTGGTCCGGGGAGTGTTGCCTCCGGCCGGAATTCAAGTCCAAGTGGCCGACACCCTTCCAGGCCACAATGGTTGCCTCAATCAGTTGGCGACATTATGTGTCTGTCTTCCAGCCCATGCCAATGTCACCGTATCCGGATGGTCCCGTGGTTAGTATCAAGGTCCTGCATGTTCCAGCCGGACCCCACGACCCCGGCGGAGGCCATCACTTGGTTACACGTAGGCAATACGAGATTGGATACTTTACCATTGGACCCCCTGGAATTTGGCTGGACCCTGACCAAGGGGATGTCTAGGATCAGCAAATGTCTTTACGAGTGTACACACGGCAGAATGGGGTTATGACATTTTATTGCACGAGAACCATAAGCTCCACCCTGGCCGCCCACGATGGGGCTTTCAATGGCCTGGATATAGTTGGATTAAACTTATCACCCTGGCGGTCGATCACCCTTTGGTGGACCGCAGAGCGACCGACATTCAACATCTTTTACTGCACAGAGCCATCGGGGTAAACGCGACCCTCAGCAGCCGGTTTCACCACGATGCGACATGCCTGTGCACCTTCCCTTCGGAAACAATTGAGCACCGCTTTCTCTACTGCCAAGTGAGCGGGGTGTGGCAATGGTTGTTTAACGTATGGTCCGCATGGACCGCGCTACCACATTCCACACTAACGCTATCCGTGCGTTGTATCATATTCGGTATGGCGGGGACCCCCGGGGAGGAGCTATCCGACAGTCAACTAGCCTGGGTATGGCTCCGAACTAATATGCTATACGCGATCTGGACTATCCGGAACGAGACGGTTTTCAAAGTGCGGCACGAATACACCAAAGCCGCCGTTGTGAGGCGGTTTATCTTCCTCTGGAACTCAGCAATGCGTCGCGCTTGGCTCTTGGCGCAAGAACAATACAAGGTGTGGGACCCCGGGCCCAACAATGACAGGCCCAGCCCCTTGGAGCTCTTCCATGCTCTCCTGGGACGCAACAGGGTGTTTACTTGCATTCCTCACGGTGACCTTACGCGCGTCACTTGGCTCCCCTGGTCACACAATGCTCCTTTCTAAACCTTTCACCTATCACACTACCCTCAGAGGGTAACCAGCTGGTCGATACGTGGTACCTCTTCACCTAATGATATTCCTATTGGTTAATAAAAATACCCATTTACCCGGAAAAAAAACTAAGCTACAGCAACTTTTCGCGATGGCCAGCGCCCAGTTCGGTAGGCA
This sequence comes from Mesostigma viride, assembly GCA_009746045.1. Taxonomy (NCBI): domain Eukaryota; kingdom Viridiplantae; phylum Streptophyta; class Mesostigmatophyceae; order Mesostigmatales; family Mesostigmataceae; genus Mesostigma; species Mesostigma viride. Next base: position 567,028 of record RPFO01000644.1, read on the forward strand.
TGGGATCCAACTGACTGATTGACTGACTGACTGACTGACTGACTGACTGACTGACTGACTGACTTAGGCATAACACGTAAGTAGACGTAAGGGCTTCCAATAACACTGACTAACAGAAGAGTGAGAAGACAACAAGCAAAGCTGATAAAATTCGAGAGTCGAGATCGATCGAGAGCTACATGGTAACTAGTGTTGCAACACGTGACACGTCTTGACACCAGCGTATTAAAAAAAAAAAAAAAAAAGCTTGATTTCATAACGTCGGGTCCCCAGGAAGGCTACCGTAATTCAGACGCCTGCACATCCATTTACAAAGTGAAAGGGAATTCACATCATTCGGCAGTTCTCTAGCTATTTTTCGCGGTTTTTCGTGAAGTCCTGATATAGATCGGAAGGTTTTGGTGCAGCTACTTGAGACGGGAAGTCCACTTAGTCAACCGAGGACGAATGGCGCCTAGAGACCGCGGGCTCAGGTTTTGGGCTCATTGCCTCCCATTACAACAGCCTCAGTCCCGTTGCGGCAGCATCAGTCCTGCGAGTAGGATAAACGGGAGGGCGCGAGCTCTATAGTTTTCGCACCCTTTATTTCCGTTGAAGTATACATTCGCCGGTTGCAACGCAGCTAGCAAAACTCTCCTGGGAAAGTGAATTGTGGGGGTAGCTAACCCACAGTTGATTGCCCGAGCAGCGGGGACGTTGATATCGCTGTATGCCTCGTTTTGCGTCCGCCTCTGTTCGGGATCAGTCACTTCATGTTTTTCTCCGACGCTGAAATGAGGACGGTACGCACCCTGGACGAATGTGTGTTTGCTCACCCTTGCTCATTTTGCAATCGTTGTCAGGAAACATACTGCGATTTTTCACCCATGGAATTGTTTGGCTGCTTGTTTGTCTGTTCTGACGATGGTCTTCGGTTGCCCATAATTGCCTTTCTGGAGCAGGCGGGATCGCTTGAATCACCTGCGGGGTTGAATGGTAGTAGAGCTATAGTTCAGATTTTTTGCAGCGCCGACTACCTCGCTAGTTCACTTTTTCTAACCTGGAATTCCTCGGATCCTAGCCTATGCTATGTGCGCCTAGGAAACAGACTGCGAGGACTGTGGCTGGGGTGACAGAGTGCTGCGACAAAAAAGCTAGCGTTGCCACCAGTGTGGTTTCTGTGCACGGAAGCAACGATGATCCGATAGGCAGTTTGGCTATCCTCTGCACACGATCAGTGACTACATCTTTTTCCAAGCTGCGTTCTCTATGATCCTATGCACCAAGCACTCTGCCCCCTGATCAACCTGGACAGCACACGTATGGCACCGGCTGCGTAGGCGTGTGCACTAAGCATGATAGAAACTGGAAGAGTTCGCACATTGTTGGCAGTTCTCTAGAACATGAGATCAACAACGAGGCATGGCGAGTATTGGCTGGCCAGGATACCTGTGGGTCGAAACATCACATACGTGTGGGTTGAAACGTCAGGGGTGGGGCTCATGCACGGGCGCGTGGTGCGCACACGTGTCTTCCACCCGCCATGACATGGCGCAGCACCCGATACATCAGCACCCTATGCATCATGGCGCAGCACCCTAAACATCGTGGTATGACTCCCAGGGCTACCTGCTGACTATGCTGATTTCTGCACGTATGGTATGTTCCCTTCCACGCACTGTCTGCTCCCTGTTACGCACCCCTTGCTCCCTCGTCACCCCTTTTGTCATATGTCTTCTGCTCCCTTGCCCTGGTCCACACCCACCTGGCAGCGAGGGGGGCCCGCGTGGGACTTTGGCCGCGTGCAGGGTCGGCCCGCCAACGATCGGCTCTCCTTCCTGCTCATGCGTACGTTTCTTGTGGCTCATGCGCACGTTCCCACGCCCTTGCGGCTCATGTGTACGTCGCTGGCTGCACGTGCAACCCTTGCTCGCGCGCACTTGTGCGTGTGCGCCCCCCTTGCACACGTGGCAGGTGGTGGGCCATAGGCTGGGTGCTGGAACACAACACCGGCGATTACAGCAACCACGCTTTATGTCAGCGGAACCCGCAGAGACCTTTGCGATAGAACACGCGTTTTAATCGGGCGCCTGGCCCCTGGTAGCACACGCATAAACACACCTGCAGGGTGTTGCGGCGCCATCACCCATGAGATGAGCGGCATGGCTTGAGATCTCAACGTTGTTGTCATGCGTGCATGCGGAGGCTTTTGCGGGCCTCCCGCACTATGCCGGCATGCCATCCACCTGTTGGTGCCATGCCAAACTGCCAGGTCATGCTCGCATGTCATACAGTAGGCTGTATGGGTAGGCTTCTTTTGGTAGGCTTGATTGGGAGAATGGTGCCGTTCATTCTGGGTAATGGTTTTTCACGCACTCCCCAGGCTCTTTCGCGGTGCCTCCTGGGCTGGTCCCGCGCGAATGTCCATCCCCATGGAACGTACGAATGAAGCTCGTGTGATGTAGGTGGCCGATACGGTTTTATTCGGTGCATGTGTGGCCGTGCTCCGCTTTCACGTTGGCCTTGCGCCGTTGGCCGATTCCGATTGATGAGGTTGTACTCGTGCTACCTGGATAGTGCTTTTGTTGCTGTTGACACTATTCCTGTATTCATCCTGCTGTCACTTGTCACTGGCTCCCCACCCCACCCCACCCCACCCCACCCCTGCATGCTGCCTCCCTGCGTGACCCCTGCTGTCATCCCCCCCCCCCCAAACAATGCTTAACGCAATGCAGTTTTCTTCCTCTTCCTCTTCTTCAACGCGAGCTTTGGGTCGGCACCGCTCGTGGTACGCCCCACATTCATTATCATGTGCTTTTCCACGTGTCGCTGCTGCCTTGGTCATGGTTATCCTCTGTGTTTTTTTCGATGGGATCGATGGAAAGATGCGGCCTTGGCTGGGGCGATGGGGAGCCAGGTACATGGGCGCGTGGGCTCAGCAAGGCCCGTTTTTGTTTAGTTCTCCATAGGCGTACCCCTTGGACTAGAGGGATGCAGGGGAGTGGATGAGGAAATGGTCCGACGCTCTCCCCTTTCGTTGAGCCATTTGGTTCGGGCCCCCGTCTCACCCTTGTTGTTGCACCCGTATGCCCACTGATAGCAAGTTTGATGGTAGGTGTGCTAAGCGGTGTCAGCTCCAGAGATTGCCTTTATTGGCGTGCTAGTCAGACCACCTGTTGAAAACACGCAAGTACAGTCATTCACGCCTTAAGTTGGGTTCGAGGTTTTTGAGGGGTCAACCCAACTTAAGGCGTGAACCCAACTTAAGGCGTGAATTACTCTACTAAATTCTACTTATTTGTACTAAAGATACTAAAACATACTATTCTGAACTGCTTAGAACTTTGAACGCCGAAATCCTATTCGACCCAACTTAAGGCGTGAACACAACTTAAGCCAACCCAACTTAAGGTGTGAATGACTGAAGGATTTTGGCCCAAGGAGCAAGTGGCGTCTCCCATGCAAGCAGTAGCGGAGGATGGGATGTGTGGTTGGAGGAGGGTGTGTATGGTTGGAGGAGGGGGGGGGGGTCGGAGGGGGGGATGCCTGGTCGGAGGAGGGTGTGTGTGGTCGGAGGAGGGTGTGTGGGGTCATGGGAAGGGGTGTGGGGTCGGAGGAGGGGGGGGGGGCGGCGGAGGAGGGTGTATGTGGTCAGAAGAGGGGGTGTGGGGTCGGAGGAGGGGGTGTGTGGGAGGAGGAGGGGGGGGTCGGAGGAGGGGATGCGTGGTCGGAGGCGGGGGTGTGGGGTCAGAGGAGGGGATGCGTGTTCGGAGGAGAGGGTGTGTGGTCGGAGGATGGGATGCGTGGTTGGAGGAGGGGGGGTGTGGTCAGAGGAGGGGATGCGTGGATGCGTGGTCAGAGGAGGGGATGCGTGGATGCGTGGTCGGAGGAGGGGATGCGTGGTCGGAGGAAGGGGGGGAGGGTACGGTGGGTGCATGCGTGGTCGGGGCGCTTTCCTTGCCATCCCCCGTCGCTTGCTTGCTGGTCATGGACAAAGGGAGCTGGTCTCGTTGCGTTCTTTCCCCTTGTGCCGAACGTGCAGCCACATACGGCATCATATGGTGGCATAGCAAGACTTGTGGCTCACCGACGTTCTAGCTGTGGGGTCATGTCCAGTCCTTTGACCCTGCCTGCCATCGGTTTCAGCGCACTACCGGTCTCAGCCCTTCGAGCAGCCCTTAAACGTGAGGGCTTCAAAAGCCTCTTCTCCCTCCTCTCTCCGCTGTACTCTCACTCAATATGCACTCCTCGAATTATATGTCCCGCCCCCCCTGCTGCGGCCACCCCCAGTTCTGGCTCTTCGTCCTGGGTGCGCTACTTATGTGGTTCCGCCGCCAGCCCACCCACCGCGGCGCCGTCCACTCCCTGGACAGTGCGTCCATGGGCCGGTGGTTTGGCGATTGGCCAGCTGGCGCCGAGGAAGCGGGCGCCGAGGCGGACAGCGACGAGGACCGTCGGCGGCGCCGGCTTGGCCTGTCCCGGACGCTCTCATGGGGCAACCAGCCGATCTCTGGGGGCACGGCGAGTGCCAGTAGCCAGCAGGCGCCGGTCGCACCCTGGCAGGTGGACCGCCCGGGCATCCTTTCGCGGGCGTTTGGCAGCGATAGTGACGATGACGAGGCCGGGTGGTTGGAGGAAGGCTACGGTGGCGCCGCCAGCAGAAGCGCCCGAAGACCTGTGGGGGCGATGGCCGGGGCGGACCACCCGTTGGGGTCGCTGCTGCGTGGGCGGGGCATGGTGGGGGGGCTTGGACCGGATGGCGTGCTGCGGGCGGCAGCCTATCCGACGCTGCTCGGTCTCCAGGTGGGGGGCGTCGCGGGCCCGCCCCGGCTGTCGCTTCAGAACTTGCGACTGGCGCTCACCAACCGGGACTTCACGCCGCAAGGTGCGTGCGAGACCCATTGTTCATACAGGCGCGGTTCGTGCGCTACTGACGTACTCCTGTATCTCGAATATCGCCTTGTGATAGGTGGGGCCACCAAACCTCGAGCCTGAACATCACCTGGCATGCATGCTTGTCTATGCATGCTTGTCTATGCATGCTTCGTGCTCCGGGATGGGTGGTCCGGGGAGGTTGTTGGCAGCTTGCACCCCCCCCCCCCTCCGTGGGGTCTGTCCAGCAGCTCGAGGCTCTTTGTGAGTGTTTGTGTCCCCTGTTCCCTGGGCAGTGTGTGTGCCCTTGAGTCCGTGTCTGCCTACTTGGTTGTGCGGCCCTCTTACCCCCGTATTGTCTCTCGCTGCGTGTTCCCTGCCCCCGCGGTTCGTCTCTCGCGGCGTGCGCCCTGCCACCGCAGACTACGAGGCCCTGCTAGCATTAGACGAGGAGCTGGACGCGTACGGTGAGGGCAGGAGCGCGCGCGGCCTGTCGCAGCGACAGATCGACGCGCTGCCGCAGTACCGGTACCAGCGCAAGGCGAGTAAGGGACGGGACAGGGAGGGACAGGCGGGGGGGGACAACGGGACGGGGGACAGTTGCGGAGACAAGCCGGCCAGAACGACCGCGCCAAGCAGTGGAGGGACAGCGGCTTGGGCCCCTGGTGATGTGGCAAATGCTAGCGAGCAATTGGCCGCAAACACGCTTGGGCCAGGCGGGGCGGAGGCGGTCCGCTCACCAGGGGTCGGGCAGGAAGGAAATAGCTCGTCGAATGCCAATCCCTTGACGTCGATTGAGGGATGTAAAGGGGCCGCTGCTTCGCTTGGTGGTGCTGGGGCGGGCCGGGGCCAACGAGAGCCCAAGCAGCTGGAACATGGCAGTAAGCAGAAGCAGGCGCTGGCGGGGGCAGGGCAGGACATGGCGGCGGTCGAGGAGGTCTCGGACGAGCTGTGCTCGATTTGCCTGGAAGAGCTGCAAGAGGGTGACGTCATGCGGACACTGCCGTGCGTCCACGCGGTATGGCCCCCCCCCCTAACCCACACACACACTGATCAAGATGGTTTGACCCTTGCATGCGGCTGTTTGTTCTGTTAATGTCACAAAAATACGTCGATTGTCGTATGTGCAAGGCGAGTATCCAGCCTCCTTTGGCCAACTAGGTTTGAGTTTGTACTAGGGGCATATTCAAGCAGAGGGGAGGTATCCAAGAGACAAACTTCCCTGTTCACGCTTGAAGGGTGTACCTTTGGACTGTCTCTGTGGGCTGTTTGGCTGTCGGTCACAGGCTTACAGCTTACTTTCCGCCTCACCCGCACACTCCCACGTCTCGCCATTTCTGGGCTCCCACCTCGTCAATATCCCGTTGTTGCCCAGCTCCGAGCACTGGCCCCACGTATGGGTACCATCATGCATGATCCATCATGGTGGTGCAGGTGCACATTGTGCACCCCGAGCAGGTGACAGTTTACATCCTCCACCTGCAGGTTGTAGCCCAGATTGTAGTAAAAACCCATAGATGCCCCTTCTCAGGGCTATGTGTTACATATGCTCCCCACGGAGCTATGTTCTTAATTAATTGATTAATTAATTAATTCATTCATTAATGGGTACCGTCGGGTGTACTTTTGCAATAGCATCCCTCCGCTTGCGTATTGGGCTTAAGGCTTCCTCTGTGGATGGTGGCACATCTGAAAACCCTGCTGTGCAAACAGGCATGCATGGCGGCGAGGTGGTATGCTTAGGCAGTATCCACGGAATTGTGCACTGGCCCTGCAAAGTGTTTCTTGGGATGTGGAGCGCCGTATCCAGATGCACCGGCGGCATCCTATCCCTGTATCCTCAAGACTGCTGCTGTTGTGTCCCAGGTGGGGTGGGGTGGGGGGGTGGGGGTGGGGGCAGGGGAACCTGCTCAATGGTCACTTAAATGATCTTTGCTTTGCTGCTTGTGCAGGATGTCTCCGTGGCTGCTCAGTGCCGTGCCTTCAAGGCATCCTATCATGCGTCGAGGAGCGCTCATTGTCTCTGTAATCATTGCCTGCAGGCGAGTTTGGTAGGGCGGCTGCTTGTATACCTCTATCCTGACACCTGTCCCCTTTGCAATTGTGGGTCGGTTTGTTTCCCCCCTTGTCTTGTCATGTCCTCTGCCAGTTCCACATCGCCTGCATCGACCCGTGGCTGCGGCAGCAGGCGGCATGCCCTGTCTGCAAGTCCCCTTTGACAACATAGTATCGCCTGCCTCCCTCGACATTAATTCATCGTGGCTGTGGTTGTGATTTCCTTGTGACACTTACGTTGCTGGAGAAGTATGGAGACCCCTGGTTGTGCCTGCATGAGGCCACCCCAGCATTGTGTGTCAACACTGGCTTGGTGGGTCTGTCACACCCCAATCCATTTTCACCATGAGGAAAAGGATTCATGTTACAAGGAAAAGGGTCCTGCTGCAGGTGCCAGCCAATCCTGGGTCACTCGTACTGTTATTTGAGAAAAAGCAAGCGAGGCTTACCTGTTGCAGAATCTGTGCCTTTGCAACTTGAGTACTGTGTTGGGAGGTCTGTGGTGGCTTTACCAGAATGTGCTGTGGGTTTGGATGGGGTGGTCAACGTGTGTGCACCGTCCTTGTAACATGACCATGTCCAGTCCATGAGCTTCCACATGTACCAAGCTCGATTGCTCGATCTGTAAGTAAGTAAGTACTTGCGTGTCATGCGCATGGGCATGCCACGGAGTACTATGCTAATCTCATTAGAAAATAATTACCCGAAAGTTACAAATATCGTCTGCATCATGCCCCAACCATATAGTGCGGATGACTGTAGGTGTAAGTTGGCGATGCCATGGTAACCGGAGACGTCCGTCCTATAGTCAGCAAAATTGGTGCGAGAGGTCCCCAGTTCGATTCCGGTCGGATTCATTTGCAGATCGCGTTTTCCGCGTTTTCCGCGGCCCGGCACTGAACGCAAAGGTTTTCACCTTTGCGGAGTGCCTGATCAGAATATAGTCTCGAGATCTAGAGGGGGACATAATCCTCATCTGAGCTGTCCTCTACTGTAATGGCAGAGAAGGCGGTAATCAAATAATTAATTAATTGATTAAGAACATAACTCCGCGCTGGTTGTCTCCTTGATAACTCCGTTGGGAGTAAATGTAGTACATATCCCTGCTCTTAAGGGGTTCGAGCCAGGCTTGGACATCCTTAACGTGAAAGAGCACGGCGGGGTTAGACCTGGTTACCGCCTTGTCGACCTGATTTATGCGGATGACACCACCCTCATCGAGAGCCCCGAGCACATTCAGACCTGGCTGGACTGTCTGGGCCTGGAGGCGAGGGCGGTGGGGTACGTTGGATATTAGTGTCAAAACTGAGGCGATGGTGATTGGGGCCTCCAGTACACCACCGCTGCCGCGCCTGCTCGACGGGACGGAGGTCCCGTTCCGCGACCGCTTCAAGCTGTTGGGGAGCTGGCTTCCTGACACTGCCGACGATGTGGACACCCGCATCGGCCTTGCCTGGGCCAAGCTCCGTTCGCTCAAGACCTACTGGCGCTCGAAGGGCCTGGGCGAGCACCGCAAGCGCATGCTCTTCAAGGTCCTCGTCCTCACGGTGCTCACGTATGGCGCCGAGGCGTGGACACTCCCACCCAAACTGGCAGCTAGGCTAGACGGTACGGTTTACAGGATGCTCCGACAGGTCCTTAACGTAGGGTTTTCCGAGCGTCCGTCATCAGAGTCTTTGTATCATGGCATGCCTCGTATTTCGGACGAGATTAGGCAGCGTAGGATAGCATTTGTAGGACACCTTGCTCGCACCAGCCAGGTTGACACCGCCCTTGGTCTGGCCGGCCCCCAACGGCTTGGCCAGCCAGGGCGCCACATTCTGACCTGGCCTGGCCCCGAGGACATTCCCAAAAGGGTAGGGAAACCTGTCACGAACTACATCCAGATGTTGCTGGACGACCTAGTGGTCCCAGCCCAGTTTGAGCACCGCATCTACTCTCTCTCCCGTCTTTGGACTGCCATGCAGGACAAGACGCGGTGGAAGAGGATTGTCAAGGCGCACACGCCCGACCCTGTGGGCAAGCCCCCTCCCCCCAAGCGGAGGCGGCGTTTTGATGAGTAGTGTAGTTAGGATTTTCTAGACTAGATAGCTTAGAGTTAGGGTAGTTCGATTACGCGGCTTACTCCACCCCATCCATCATGGAATATGTGCTACATGATCTCCCAACGGAGGCATGTTATAATTATTTAATTTAATTTTTTAATATCCCTGAGGAGTGGCATTCTGGGCTACTTCCTGCAAGGGTAGGGTGTAAACTACACCTACTCTAGGTGCATCAAGTGCACCTGCACCATGATGCACATCAGAGCTCAAAGGTCTGGCATGAGGTGGGTGATTATTATGGCTAGGCGATGGTTAGGGTGCATGGCCTCTCAGCAGAGAGCAGCTCTCTGCATCGGCAAAACATGACAAAATAAAGCTAGGCATCATCTGATGTGGGGCTCATCATAGGCACACATGTACATGGCTAAATAATGCGAAGTCATCAGCTGGTATGGGGCCCGTTATATAGGCGTACATGGGCACTTACTTATCATTGCATGTGTTTCGAACTGAGCCTAACTGGCCGGGCCAGTGTCTATAGTGGTGAGCACCATATTGCTGTGACCGCTCTCCCACCATTTACGGGGATCGAAATACCCGCGAGTGGAAAACCACCAAAAAGGTCTAGCTAGTCAGTCATTACGTCAGCCAGGCCATGTTTCCAAACGTCCAAGAAATCTGCACACGGTGCAAAGGCAAAAATCCGTACTGAATTGATAATACTGAATTCACAAACTTACTGTACATCGCGCTTCTGGTGCCACCATATAAGCTATCCACGTACAGCGTAGGATAGCATTGGTAGGACATCTTGCTCGCACCAGTCAGATAGACACCGACCTCGGTCTGGCCGGCCCCCAGCCGCGGCTTGGCCAGCCGGGGCGGCGCATGATCCTGACAGTAGCCTGGCCCCAAGGACATTCCTAAAAGGGTAGGTAAACATGCATGTCATAACCTACCCACATGCAGCAGTTGTTGGCTGACCTAGTGGTCGATCCCAGCCCCGTTTGAACATCGCATTCACTCCGGCCCTCTCTCTCGCTTGCAGATTGCTATGCAGAACAAGAAGAGGTGGAAGAGGATTGTCCAGGCTCACCCGCCCGCCCCTGTGGGCAAGCCCCCCCCCCCCCCAGGCGGAAGGGGCGCTTTGCTGAGTAGAATAGTTAGGGTTTTCCTATATTTGATCAGCTTAGAGTAAGACTAGTTCGGTTTCGCGGCTTCGCCCACCTCCATCCATCCAGCAAGGGAATATGTGCTACATGATCTCCCAACGGACACGTATACGTGTCAATGAGAAATGCTGTCCGAATCCACACACCAAACAAAAAGGATGATGTGAAACATTCTGTGCATGAACAAACGTGAAAACCAACAAAGAGCATCCAAATTGTGGGACTGGCCGCACTTGGAACATAAGGAATCGTTGTCTCACTTAATAAACCACATAACAATTTTGGGCATATGTAGCTGAGAAAGTTTCCTGCAACATCTAACTGGCTCGCATCTGCGTGTCCCTGAGCAGCACTTGGGCATGCTTTGATTGCGATGGAATACCTTAGATGAGACACTAGTGAATGATGAGACACACGGCTCCACCTTTGCCAATGGCTAACAAGGTGTTCATCGTCAGAACCCACTGGTAAAATAAATAATATCTCGCTAAAGACGGCGGGCAGACGCTTACGTCCGTATTGGCACACGGATCCAACCCCAGACCACAAGAACCGAGCTTGAAAAATGGCATATGACAGGAACAAGATCATATGCCAAGGCTATGCCTTGCCTCAGGGGCTACGCAGCGCATGCGTGAGGCTCACATGCTGCAAATGGCAGCAGGCGCCACGTGGGAAGGCGGCAGGCCCAGCTTGGGCGGCAAGCCCCTCGTGACGGATGATGGAGACGCCTGCCATTGGCCTCGAGGCGAAGCGCCCACAGTGATGCCACTGTCGTCCCTCCTGGACACCGCCAGCGGTGCGAGGGCCGAGACGAGCTGAGCCTCCTCTGCTAGCAACCCGATGGCCACTGGCGTTCGGGGGCTCTCCTTTGTCTTGCCGGGCCCAGCTAGAGCTAGGCCATTACCGCTCCGTTGACAACAGCTTCCTGTGCCGGTACTGTGGCAACCATTGGCAGCGCTTTCTCCATGGCATGCCGCGCCACTACTATTGCCGTCATGTGCCTCCAGTTCTGACAACAACACTCCTCGTTCCTCCTCGCTGAATTCGGTACCAGAGGTCGTCCTTGCAAGACTGCCCCCACTCGCCAGCACGGCACCCCCGCGGTCCTCTCGGCTGCTCGCTGCATCGCTCCAATTACTGCTGATACCCGCCACGGAGTCACCATCGCTTCTTTCATCTGCCACTGCTGGAGAGCTTTCACTGCCACCCGCGCTGCTGGCAACGCAGGCGTCACCAGCGAAGGACACCGGGCCAGCGGTCGCAGTGCTTATGCCAGCACCTGGCGCCGCCCTCGCCGCCTCCTCACCTTTGCCCTCGCCTGGCACGCCGCACGTCTCGCCCTCACAGGCCTGCCCCTTGGTGTCGGTGCGAGGGCTAGTGTCGCTGTCGGCGCGGGGAGCGAGCTGGTCCACCCACCGCCGGTCCGGCCCCGCCGAGTGGCAGCGGCGGTGGTGCGCGATTGTCTGATGAGAGAACGCCAGGTGGTGGTGGTGGTGGTGATGGTGGTGGGAATGGTGCGAGTGCGGCGGCGGCGATGGCACATACTTGGTGGGCGCGGCAGACAGCATGACCGAGGCGCCAATCTCAGGGATGGCATCATGGATGCGGCCGCCCACGTAGTGAACGCTTCCGTCCGCGTCATGAAGAACGACGTCGACAGAGGGCTTGCCTGCCAGGTGGCTCCAGTGGCTGGCTCCGTGGGGAGGATGGTTACCAGGATGGTGATGGCCCTGGGCGTGGGCATGGGCATGGGCATTGCCAAGGCTGTGCTTGTGAAGGGGATCGTCGGAACCCCACCGGCGCCGTCGTGCCAGAAGGGTGGCATCGGCCACCAGTGTCAGCTTGCTGGCGCCGTGCAGGGACACGTCGGAGCTGATGCGAGGCAAGGGGCTGCCTGCCGTCACGAGCCGCTCCCCCCCTGGTCCTGTTGCTCCACTGCCAGTATCCTTGTCATCGAGGGGAAAGCAGGGGCTCACGCGACCACTGCTCGACTTGCCCGGTGACGGCAGCAATAAACCCTCGTAGCCGTGCTCGTACCCGTGCCACGGGTTGTCGGAATGGGTCAACCCCTGGCTGAGCGGGTCATTCACAGGGCCAAGCACTAGGTCGGTCACGGCGCTAGCAAGCACGGCCATGGCGACTGGCTTCCGCAGCAGCTCATCCATACCAGCCGCCTGGCACTCGGGTAACGTGGAGTGGCCGCCGGGTCCCCCTAGCCCGATGATGCGCGTGCGCCACGCCTGTCCGCGTGTGTGCTCCGTATGGCGGATCTCGGCTGAGGAAGGGGAAGGAGGACAGCATCAGCAAGGGGTGGAGGGCCAGCAGGGGGGGGGGAAAGGGAGGCCGCGTGGAGAACCATGGTGGGGAGGGTGAGGCGAATGTCTGAACGAGAAGCTTGTACAGGAGGGAAAAGAGAACGTCCGGGCCAAGTATGTGGCACCCCTGCCACGAAAGCAACACGATCTCTGTGCATCTCCCCCTCCGTTGTGCCGCCTCTGCCCCCGCATCTCTTTGTGATACTCCCACCTGTCAGTGCAACCACTGAGCGCAACCACGAAACTGCATTTTAACGCCAAACACACACACGCACTTACACACAAACATGCACACACACATAACGCACACACAAACAGACACGCACCCACCCACCCACCCACCCGCCCGCCCGCCCGCCCGCCCGCCCGCCCGCCCGCCCGCCCGCCGCCCCGCCCACCCAGCCACCCAGCCACCCAGCCACCAAGCCACCAAGCCACCCACCCACCCACCCACCCACCCACCCACCCACCCACCCACCCACCCACCCACCCACCCACCCACCCACCCACCCACCCACCCACCCACCCACCC
>RPFO01000644.1:582500-775000 GCA_009746045.1 Mesostigma viride
GCTTGTGAGTGTCCATTTATGCACATGCGTTCCTTCCCCCTCTCCCGCTCCCACTCCCACTCCCACTCCCACTCCCACTCCCACTCCGACTCCCTCTCCCTCTCCCTCTCCCTCTCCCTCTCCCTCTCCCTCTCCCTCTCCCTCTCCCTCTCCCTCTCCCTCTCCCTCTCCCTCTCCCTCTCCCTCTCCCTCTCCCTCTCCCTCTCCCTCTCCCTCTCCCTCTCCCTCTCCCTCTCCCTCTCCCTCTGTGCCACGCGCGTGTATAGCATAGGTGGAGGTAACCACGATGATCAAGCCCCCCCCTTCAAGCCTCCCCCGTCATTTTGTGGTCGTTCAACAGCCCAGGAAGATGTCCTTGATTGGTAATCCAGCTGCCAACATGGACAATGATCTGCGTCCACTCAGCAACGTGTCCACCCATCATGCCGCACTCACAGGCCACCGCCCCACTTGTCGAGCGCTTGCTCGCCATCGCTCGCAGAGTCAGCATCGAACCCCAGCTGATGCAGCATGCGCACCAGCACCTGCGAATGCGCGAGGGGCGAAAATGCACACCGATGACAGCTCAAGGGGGGGGGGCAGTTAGCTACTAGCACATGCACAGGCAGGGGAATGCTCAGCGTTTGTTTAAGGCAGGATAGGCCCCCACGTGAAAAAGGGAAATGGCCCCCCCACACAGGAAAGGGATTGATGAGGCTGAAGAAAGAGAAGCTGAGCAGGAGGGAGCAGAGGCAGGGACCATCATGATTCATGGCGTGACCGCGGCGAAGGGAGGTCCTGCGTTCCAAAAACAGTACGTTCTTCAACTGAAGCAAGGACATGGTCCAACATCAACCGCGGAACAGCTCAGAGACAGGGAGGGGAAAGGGAAGGGGCAGGGAGGGGGGAGGGGTTAACAGACCACCAGGCCACGAGACGGAATACTGCCGCAATGCGAGCACAAGGAGGGAAGTGGCATGGTTGTGGCCATGCAACGACATTGCTGGGGGCTACCCCATGGCCATGGTGGAGTGGGAAAGGAGGGAGGAGAAGGCAAACAACGGCCAGGATTACTTTAGAACTGATGGTGGTGGTGGTGGTGGTGGTGGTGGTGGTGGTGGTGGTGGTGGTGGTGGTGGTGGTGGTGGTGGTGGTGGTGGTGGTGGTGGTGGTGGTGGTGGTGGTGGTGGTGGTGGTGGTGGTGGTGGTGGTGGTGGTGGTGGTGGTGGTGGTGGTGGTGGTGGTGGTGGTGGTGGTGATGGCGGCGCGGAGGAGGAGGAGGAGGTGCTGGTGGTGGTGGTTGTGATGGCGGCAGCGGCGGCGGCGGTGGTGGTACTGTGGTGGTGGCAGTGCCCATGTTAACCACAGTGCATTGAGGACGGATGCAGTGACAGCGCCAACAACATGTGACCAGGATTCACCACGTACAGATACCACCGAAGGAAACACTAGTGTAAAGGAATTGAGAAAAAAATTGTCCCAAGTGCCACAACCTAACACCTTCAGCTACCAACACGGAAACAGTGCAAGCTGTTACCCACAAAAGCTACCTTGCCCCTTGGATTAAATAACGTCACGGCGTCACGGTGCCAACATGGTAGTGCCGTGGCAATAAAAAGATAGTGACGGATACCAAGGGCTGTTGTTGCATCCAAACAAGACAGCGTGGCGCCCAGGTGATCTTTCAGCCAAATAACATGGTACACTAGCAAGGCCATCTGTCGAGCATGCTGAACACGCATCCAAGCGCACCACGCAGTTACTCCTCCACATGCGCCCCTACGCGAGAGTGGACGGAACCAAGAACAAACATTTGGTGCAGCGGACACATGGCATTTGCTACGAGTGCCCCTTCACACGTGCCAGACTTGATCCCCCCGCTTGCAGGAATGGGCAATCCCCTGTTAGGGTACGGCCGGCCAAAGTTTGCTGTGGCTACGCATGGACTAGCTCACCGTGCGTCCACAACAAACGAAGGGCACATTACCGTGCGAATAAATACGGATTCGTCCGCCACGAGAGCTCTCTTCTTCAAAGAGTGCGATAAATGATGCGTCGCGGAATGCCAGGCTTCCGAATGCCGCCACTCGCCAGGGGTTGTGCATGCAGAGGAGGTTCGAGATGTCGGTGACACGCATGGCGATATCTCATGGCTAGAGTGACCGCCACTGCGGACCTGTACTCGTAAATCTGGCATACCAGGGCTATCATATGACTGATCCCGGGATCGCGGGCACACGGGCTTCTTGTGAATTGGGGTACTATCGAGCCCCGGCGAGACAGGATTGTCGCCTTGAAATGAGGTAGGAGCCTTAACATTTCCTCGAGGTAACGGTCTTACAGGGCCACCTTGGATAAGTCGTTTTGCTATTATCGTACCAATTCGCGAATTAGCGGCCATTTCCCTTCTGCGGCGAGGACCGCGCGGAATCCCGGAGGGCGCGGGCTGGCCCTCCTCCAAAATGACTCAGTAAATTCCCGAAATATGTAGTTTTCCTGTATTTACATGCAAGCAAGTATCCATCGGTATCCAATGCGAGCCTGTCGACCACACCATCATCTCATCATACCCGCGCGATTATTCGCCGCCATGGCTCAGGCCTCGGACCTGTACTTAGCCAGCTTAGCCCGTTTGCCGGTGCTGACAGTCTCCGCCGTGCCAGCTCAATCCCATGACGACCTGTTGCAACCCATGACGACCGTGCGGGATTCGCCACGTGTGCCGCACTTGGCGGATTACGTCGCCCCGTAACGTTGTTATTCGCAGCTTTTGACGTTTCCAATTCGTGAGTTCGTGATGGGCACTTGGGCAGTCGAACATGGTTGCGACTTGCGAAGCGGCGGGATAGGAAATACCTAGAATATACCAACGCCGGGCCGATACGACGAGACGAACGTACTATTTTCGCTACGGCAGGCTTTGGACGTATCCTACCAGGAGCCGAGCTGAGCCAAGTAGCCAAGTCAATGCAGGAATCGTCAGTCAGTCAGTTGGATCCCAGGAAATCGGAGGCAGGTCATTCGCATCCCGCACCGTAGCTCCGGGTGTTCAACCCGTAGTACGGAGGACTTTTGCGCGTCCAGTGTCATACGGTAACCGGTGTGGCTGAATGACTGGGACTCTGGGAGTCTGTGACTGTCGTCTACAGCACATTCATATGAAGGGGTACACGTGTCCGAGTCCGACGCGCGGAGACGAACCCATAGCCAGCACGGCACACAATTTCGAGACACAACCGAGTAAATTATGGGCTTTCAGGTGGGGAGTACAGAGGGCTGTCGTATTCGCAACTGAATAGTCAAATTCAAGCGCGATAACTAGAATATATTTATATCTGGGAACGTCGTTATCAGCATCCTGTTGCTATCAAGAACACCAGTCCTGTCACTCCTGTGCAGTTTGCACGATGGCCAGGAGCCGATAGTGCCGCCGGCCAACAATCGTCGCCATGCGCACCACTGCGGCGTTTTCGTTGTCTAGCACTTCTGCCCGGCCAGCTCTGCGTCGTAGTTGCCTGCAGAAAAAATGTGCGCAAGCCGGCTCGCGAAGGATTAAGCATCCGACGCACTGGCTTAGCAGGCCCGAATTCTTGCGCATTGCGCGGCCTCCGATACAGAATGCCAGTTATCCTCGTATACATGCCTCAATCGATGTCCAGAACGCAGGCGAGGCTGCAGCCTCTGGTCCACGACTTTCGGATATACTGGAGAATGTCCTGTCTAGTAATCAGCCCGAGATCTCCGTCCTAATGATCCCCGCCAGCGCCATGGTAGAGATTAGCCCTGACGTGGCATTTTCAAACCCGCTCTGGCAGATCAAAGGGCGCAACGACTATGTCGCAGCTTCGGGCACATGGAATGGCCTACAGCGCGTGGTGAGCCTCGACTTCCATGCCACTGTCCTCCAGTGTCCGTCATGGTCTTTCACGCTACATGTCGTGGTCTTTCTCAGGCTCTTTTATAATCGTTTCCTCCACCTTAACCGTCGTCTGCAGTCAGGTCGTTCCGAAGCATCCCTCCCTCTGCGATCAAGCCATGTGCACCAAACATCGGAGGCCGATGGTTCCCACGCCACATTCTTTCCTTAGTCCTTTCATAATCCGTTTTGAGTGTAGTAATCTATTTTGCAGACAAGATGGCAACACTTGTTTGAAAAGTAAGAAAGCCTCATCAGTACTTGCCATCAGCATGCTCGCAAGTTCCCCTAGGCATGCCGCACTCGCCGCCGTCCGCATGATGCCCGCACGAGCCAGCTTCCCCTGAAAATCCCTTGTATATCTTGAACATACATTTGATTGTATATTTTGAACATACATATGATTGTATATCTTGAAAATACATTTGCAACACACACACACACACACATCTCTCTTTTGAAGTACTTCCGACAAACAACCAAGGTCTCCCTCTCCATGTCCTCCCCATCCATCCCCTGCTATCCCTGCGGACCCTTGGGGTTGCTCGTCCTAGCTCATCCGCCCTAGCGGTAACTGTTGCCGTGCAGGTACCATTACTTCGCTGCCTCCGATACCACATACCCTTCCCAAACACCCCGTTCCGGTGCATGCATGCGCTGTGCTTGCTACCCTCTTGCACGTCATACCGCCGTGCAATTTATCAACCAAAGACATCATGTCGCGGTGCATGTTCTACCCATCGGCTGTGTGCTGCGTCTCGGTGGCTGGCCCCCTGCACAGCTACTCCCCTCATCTAAAACTCGCGTCCGCAGCATCACGCAGCTGCAGCCGTCCGAGGTGGACGTCCGGTATGTGGGCGATGGACGCGGGGAGGTGACGTACGGCATAGACATTGGTGTACCACGGTACTTGCACACGTGGCGGTGACGTATGCCACATCCATGAGGGTACGCACATTCTACTAGGAGGCTGTGCAGTGTAAAAGGCAGGGGGTGTTCGGGCTCCATGCGCGTGCGGCGGTCTGTCTCAGTGCACATGGGGTGGTGTGGCTTAAAGCTCATGCGGACTGGTGGGTGCGCGTCCATGGAGCGCAGCAGTCGGTCCCACGGCTGATGAAATACCATCATCTCCTGCGGGGGCAGTGCGTTAGCTACCGCCGCACATGACGACGACATCAGCGCTGCCAGCATACCGTGACACCAGTTCCTTGGCTGGCCCACAGGGAGCGCATGCCACCTGTCCTCACAACATCGGCCCCTTCTGCCTGTCGCACCCACGCCCTCACGCCGCATGAGCATGGTCAGGGTTCCTTGGCACGAGTGCCACCCACAAGGGGACATGGTGTGCCCCTCTCCCATCTCCCTGCCCTTCATTCCTGTATGCGGCCGCCCGTACCAAGGTCCGTGGTGTCCTGCAGTGAGGCGTAGTGTGGCGCTGGTCCTTGCGATGAGTTAATCACTTGGCGCATGGAATCATGATGGGCTGATGCTGGGCGGATGGAGCTGCCATGGTTGGATGATTGCCCGATGTGCTGGTGTGTGGCCCACCATTCATGCATTATGCTGGCTAACCCCTCTCCTCGATTCCCCCCCCCCTGATGCATATGCTGGTAATCCTTACTAAACTACCACCACCCCACTCCCTCGGCCTGCAGGTGGGAGGTGGAGTGGGTTCCTGAGAACCTGCGCTGGCTGGAGGCGCTCGGGCGCGCATGGCCCGGGGTGGAGGTCAAGTTTGTCGACCTGCTGGATAAAGTGGGGCAGGTGAGCCTGGGGTGTTGGAGGGATCAAGTGGGCCAAGATTGTTGGTGAAGGCTATTCATAGGTGGGGTTGCGATTGGTAAGAGGAGGGCGTATGGTATAAGGAGTTCATGGGCCAACGTGTTGCAGGGGCATGGAGGCCTTACAGCATATTGCACGGGACCAAAATTCCACTCCGTTGGGATCAAGCCCCTTTTCTAATACCCTTTGAAGTGCATTCACATCGGGAGTGCTCCCACCTGAACGGCAACGGCAAATCCGGCCAATGTCATACAGTGACCTTGCTCCCACCGGACATGGTGGCAATGTTGCAAATTCCCCCGAGTTGCGATGGAAGTAGACGGGACCCCGAGTTGCGATGGAAGTAGACGGGACTGCTCATTTGCTGGACCAGACCAGTCCCCATCGACTCCCACAAAGCCCCGAATTTGTGCCCCGCAATGACTGTGTCCGCTTGATACCCCGAAAAGTCGTTTGCGCCGTACCTTTCCCTCTCAATTCCTGACTAAGGCACAAACTGTACCGTGAACTGTCGCTACCTACAAAGTGGTATGGACTACTGGTGGCACGCCGTGCCAATGGTTTTCAGGGGATTTTGCGACCCTACCAGGTGCCGGCGGGGGTCACGTGCGCGTCAGTCCCAGTTACTCCCAATGTGCGAGTAAATTCTTTTTCTTTTCTTTTTTTTTTTTTTCGCACAACCCCCGAAGCAATTTGGCGGAATTTTTGTTCAGTGTGAAAATGCTTTTAATTAACAGGGACCATTGTACCATGGTGGTCCCCCTGTTTAAACCACAGGGGGGGGGAGCAAGTGGTATGGTCAGCTAACATTAACACCCATCATACGAACTCATGGATAGTGGTTATGAATGCGCAAGATTGCGGTATTGTGTAAACGTAAAAGCGTGTATTACTGGCATGTAGTATCATCGTGCATTGAAAGTCATGGTGAAGAACATGAAGCTGTTCCCCTGCTCATCAAATGTTTTCAGGGAACGTCATGGTTAAGGGAAAAGGGAAGGAAACTGTTCTCATGCCCATAAACCTGTTTCAGGGCTGCCCCTGCGCGCCTTTCTTTATATCTGTGCAACGATTGCTAAACTTATGATTTCTCCATACTGTGTGGCTGATGCTTGATTGTGCTTGTGTATGTGCGTGTGTTCGTGTGTCCGGGCATGACTGCCCCCCTGCCCGTGCCCCGTGTCGTCCACCTGTCCCACCCCTCTTGCAGCGGAGCACCTTCTCCTGGGCCGGCGTCATCAAACTGTTCCAACGAGCCATCACTGATGGGGTCCTGCTCATCCCTGTCGCGCTCATCCGAGGCAGCTCCACACTCACGTTTCGGGACACCAGGGGGGACAGCGGGGGCCCAGGGTGAGCGCACACAGGCACACAGGAACGCAGGCACACAGGCACTCAGGCACACAGGTGCACAGGCACACAGGCACGCAGGCGTGCGCTGGCCATTGGATGGCATGCCGTCTACTGTAGATGATTGATAGACAGTATAGTAGTATCCATACAACGGGTAAAGAAATCCTCTAATAGTTGAAGTTCTGTCGTCTCGGCATATTGCTTGGCACCTCAGGTCATACCGTCCACCGTAGGATGGGAAGGTGGACTCGGGTGGGGTGGACTGGATGAGCTATGGCGTGCTTGTGGTGGTTTTAGAGTCCAGCGATAGGCCTGCCAGCACCCACCGTAAGTAGGAGCACCATAAATGCACACTGATAGTCATGCACCTGTATTACTCTAGTGCATGATAGCAACCTAAGTACTGTCCGAGGAGTCTGAGGACTCACAAGCAGCCAATCCCTACCGTGTATCATAGCTGACGCCCCTGCCTTGTCACCAAGAGGGGGGACAGTTGGTAGAATGAAGTTCTCTGGGTCGCTGGTCAGGGCTGTTCTGTAACACTCACTAGAGACCTGCGTGATCGTGGTTGTGTTGGGTCTTAATCCGAACCTTTTGAGCTGCAAAAGCGCCGTTTGCCCCAGACGAGCTGGTGTTAGCTTCACCGTAGGAGAGCGAGACCAGAGTCAAATGTCTTTGAGAAAAGTCCGTATTGTACCAGGTGCAAGGGAGACCGCCGTAGTATGGGATAGCCGCTGGCTGTGGGTCCCAGCTATTCTTCAGTTTGTGGCAAACGGGATCGCAATCAAGGTTTATTTACTTGCATTCCATGCGGGAGCCCCAACCCGAACTATCTGCACTGGTACTACCTTTGTGTTGTGCCGCACCACTGCCCTATGTGTATGTCAGGTATCCATTCAGGGGCATGGGGCCGGCCTTCCCTCTCTTCAAGCATTATGTCAAGCCAAACTTCTCCTTCTTAATAAAGGCTTTGCGAGGATCCATCCCAACCTGTTTGTCAACGTTTTATACCACAATTCACTTACCTCTGTGGATTTGCACTCTGTCCTCCTCCTCCTCCTCCTCCTCCTCCTCCTCCTCCTCCTCCTCCTCCTCCTCCTCCTCCTCCTCCTCCTCCTCCTCCTCCTCCTCCTCCTCCTCCTCCTCCTCCTCCTCCTCCTCCTCCTCCTCCTCCTCCTCCTCCTCCTCCTCCTCCTCCTCCTCTTCCTCCTCCTCCTCCTCCTCCTCCTCCTCCTCCTCCTCCTCCTCCTCCTCCTCCTCCTCCTCCTCCTCCTCCTCCTCCTCCTCCTCCTCCTCCTCCTCCTCCTCCTCCTCCTCCTCCTCCTCCTCCTCCTCCTCCTCCTCCTCCTCCTCCTCCTCCTCCTCCTCCTCCTCCTCCTCCTCCTCCTCCTTCTCCTCCTCCTCCTCCTCCTCCTCCTCCTCCTTGCACTCTGTCCTCTTCCTGATACCGTACGTCTCAGCATGTCCACGATGTCTCGGGAATTTCCATGACCGCCACGGTTGCCCCCACGTGCAGCCAAGCAGCCGCGTACAAGATGGTGCGTCACGTGGAGACGCTGGAATTAGTCGACATTCTGCGCGCGGGGGGGCTCAAGAATCGCCGGATCGCCCGCGATCTGAGGCTGTTCCTGGAGGCGCGCCGGCCGCCCTCGCAGGACGAGTTCGAGTGGTACGAGACGGTACGTGCAACTATGACGTGATGAACAACATGGTATCATTTAAGTATAGGAACACCGAACGTGTTGGTAGTATTCTTTTGTATTTTGGGTGCTTGCCGCCCTCGCAGGACAACTTAATTGAGTGGTGCGAGACGGTACGCATAATTACAATCGACACATGTATCATATACTACTACTTAGGAACACAGAGTGTGGCTTGGATATATTTTGGGTTCTACCCATCACTGTCCACGTGACGAGTACGGGTGTTATGAGGCGGTGCGCCCCATGCGGCCGGGGAAAATCGCGCCCAGAAGGGACTTTCCATTTGCTGTTTTACCCAGGCCACTTGTGGGCCCACTCTTTAAGTGTGCGGATTCGAAGTTTGCAGCGTGTATGCTGGCCAGTGGGCGCAGGCAGGCGTGTACTATTCAGCAGAGATAAGTAGGCACATAGGTATCCATTAGTTGATCTCATTAGAGAGTGTGCCCGCCAAGTTTCTCTTATTGATCTTATGGGGCTGCGCTCAGTGTCTCTATAGCCCCCCTCAGTTGCGCCTCACCTCTTCAATAGGGGCGACTTTGTGTAAATTGCAAGCATTATGGTAGCTACTGTATAAGAAGTGATAAGATCGATACTTGCCGGCAGGATACCCCCCATTAGTCCATGACCAACCTGTACGTGTTTCCAGGGTCACCTTGCCTTGAGATTTGCCTCATTGAATCATCAGCATGGTCACGGGGAGCACACGCAACTGGTGCACTTCTTGAGGCCGTATATTGCGGCAAATCAGCCTGCGAGGATAGGCAGCCCCGGTGTCTTGAGAACTACTGTCAAGGAAAGTACTAGGAAACCGATGGTGAATGATCACCGGCAGCACATGAATGTTTGCGCGATCGAGGCTTCGTGAGTGGTGACCCTAGCCTGCGGAGCCATGGCAGCCACTGGCCAGGCCAGGCACGCAAGCTCATGGGTAGACCATGCCCTGGGTGCGTTAAGTACCATGGAGTTGGAAAACTGCCATGTTTCGGCAAGTTAAGGGCGCTTTCATGGTAAATTAAAATGTGCCAGGGGTTTGTTATTGTGCAGGGACTGTTGGAACAGATGGGATGATCCGCTGCACGCTGCATCCGGGGCTTGTTATTCATGCATATCTCCAGGCCCCGCAGCCTGCCGATGCGGCGCCCACTTTATGATTGGTGAGATGTGCATGAGGTCTTGTCTAGGTTTGAGGAAAGGCAGTCTGGTCAACGCACAACATCAGCCCTGGTTGTGCCAGAGAGTCCGTGCGTATGATGCGTTCGCTGGCTCGATCTCTCTGCAGGCCAGAACAGATGGACCGAGGTTCTTCAAATGATTGAATCCGTACTGTCGTAGCTTATGGTGCAATATATCTGCTTGATGTTCGCTGTCTCGTAATTCAGCATTTGTCGTAAACATGCTCGGGCGCTTAAGCGCTCCATGCGGGACTCGATCCCTTACGAAACCCAAACGTGTGTAAATATATGAGGAACATGGGAGGTGATAGGCCCTTTTCCATGGCAGCAGAAGTGTCCCCTGACATTCATTGCTACTTCAATGCTGTATCGATGATCTGGGGGGCTGGTATGCTCTGGTAGCTGGTTGTGGTTAATCGGTGCGCACTCTTGCATTCCTTTTGCAAAGACAGGCAAAGCAAGGCATTTGCAAAGGCATTTTCAAAAAAGGAGCCATACATCCTGGAAAGAAGCCATGGCGTAGTCATGTTCCGTGGCGCTAATGCCAGTAGAATCATCCACGCGGGCCTATTGCTGACATGGGTGATTAATCGATCAAGAAGGTGGGCATTCGCGCTTTAGGACCAGATGTCCGGCCGTCACTTTTTGGAGGAGGTAAAGGCTTTTCTTCCGTTTAATGCACGTAATGCAGGCATCCCTAGCTTATCTTGTCAGTGGTACGAATCATGATGCCACGCCCATTAAGTAAGCGTGGGTGCTCTATCTGCTGGCGTGCTGCACCTACCATGTGCGTACGTGTGTGGCCGCCACATTCACACACAGGTGGAGGAGCGGCTGGAATGGGAGTCCGTGCCCGGCATGGGCCAGTTCGACATCGAAGGCCTGGATCCGAATGATCAGAGCAAGTACGTGGCAGATATTTCCCTCTGGCTGACCTACGTGTCCGCCGTCACTGTCATCATCGGTGTGACGATTGCATGGGTGTACCTCTCCCACCTGAAGAACGTGCAAGACATGCAGATGGGTACCTACTATTTTGATGATTATTGAATAATAATCTTGCCGTTGTGTGTTCTATCAACATATTGGTCGTATTTAGCCATGCAGCCAGTCTGTGGACAACACACACGTCACAGCTAGATCCCATTGGTCTGCAAGCACTTGCCTCTAGTAAGTACTACAAACAACTACTACAGCAGAATCCACCCTAAATGATTCTGCATGGCAGACTGTTAAGATATAGTTGGCAATTGCACGTTGCAATAGCATCCATTCCATGGTTTAAACTGTTAATTGTAACATAACTAACTGATCATGTACAGAAAGGTACTATGCCAGTCATCACGACACAATTACGTACTGGTCATCACCACGGCCGTCAAATGCTCTCCAAAGCCTGCCCCCCTTACCCCTACACACCTGCTATCTGGACATCTGCGCTACCGAGAGGTTCGACCAAAGCTACATGGCCATCTTATCAGTCCGTGACAACTGCGCCTAGCGCACCAAAAAGCCGGCGCAGTATGCCGAGCTGTTCGAGCCACCAATGTGTTGCGTTGAACTCCTGGTACTGCATCGGCCTGGTTTCATGATCGAACTCTGGGTTTGCGGGTGAACCCTGCCGGTATGCCCCTTAAAAACCCGCAGGCTCCGGGAGTTGTCTTCGTATTCTCCCTTACCGGCACCTCTACATGAGTTCCAAGCCTATCTGTCGCTGCTGGACCATATGGGGCAGCCCTACTGCATGGATCCGATATGCTTTTGCTCAATGTCAAAGCTTTATTGCACCCATGCAGTAGTTGCTAACTGGCTCGATCTCCCAGTGAGCAGTTTCACCCGTGTTTTTTTACAACGCCGGGTACATCGAGTTGTAGGTTTAGAACGCGATATGTATTGTGTTATTACGGTTATCTGACGCGTAGCAGACACAGTTGACACGAGATTTTCGGTCTGAAACTCAGTGGACGGTCTCCTCACATCCCCTGAAAAATCCTGGTATTTTTTCAATTATTTTTGTGACAGCCGACTGCATTCAAACAAATATGTACCACTGAAATCGAGCAGGTATTTTCGCGGGACAAAAGTGAAGACGATGGCGATGGCGACAGGAAGATCTCGCCAGTTCGCGCGAATTTCAGTGGCACGACCATGCTAGCTGATGCGTGTATATGGGTTGATAAATAGCTTTTCCACGAGTATGTCGAGGTACATCTGCTGGTCAACCCCGCCCACTACCGAGGAGTCTGCATCCAGAGCGCCGCGCTCAAGTTGTTCATGCGCATGATCCTCAACCGCCTTCGTTCTGCTCTCGACCGTCACCTAGGGGAAAGTCAAGTGGGCTTTCGTCCTGAGCGCAACACCGTCATGGCCATCTTCGTCACGCGTCGCCTCTCCGAGGAAATCGCTCTCCTGCAACCTGGTGAGTTTCCCGCCATCCTGATCTTCGTCGACTTCATCAAGGCTTTTGATTCTGTCCTCTGGGACGCTCTATGGGCTGTCCTTGCTCGCGCTCGCGTCCCCACTCCCCTGATTACCGTCATCCACGCACGCTGTGTGAGGTCGGGGTCGACCACTTCGGTGCGCACTCAACACGGCTTTACCCCGCCATGCCCACTGCAGACCGGCGTCTGGCAGGGTTGCGTCCTGCTGCTGTACCTGTTTATTATTGTAGTGGATTATGTTATGCGCCAGGCACGTGCTCGCTTCGCTAGCATTGCAGGCCGTGCCCCTGGCCTAGCGATCACGAACGAGCTTGGGGAAGGGGGGCCGACTAACAAGCAGAATTTACTAGCTGACCTCATTTATGCCGACGACATCACGCTCATCGAGAAGCCGGAGTCTGCCCAACTTTGGCTGGACTGCCTGGCGCTCGAGGCTCGGGCGGTTGGTCTAGAAATCGATCAGCCCTCACTCCAGACCCCAAACGGAGGCCCTGGCCCTCGGCATGGCAGGGCCCCCACCCACACTCCGCCCGCTCTTAGACGACACGTACCGAGGTCAACAACCCTACTTCAGGCCGCTTCAAGCTGCTCGGCAGTTGGCTTCCCAACTGCGAGCACGACCTGACGACACGCGGATCGGCATGCATGGCGTGGGCGCAACTCCATGACCACCCCCGCTGGTGGAGCAACCCCGCCCTACCCCGGATCGTCAAGCCTGACCTCTTCAAGGTCGTCATTCTGACGATCCTTACCTTTACGGCGCCGAGACCTGGACACTGACGCAGGAGCTGGAGCAACGACTCGACGGCAACGTCACCAAGATGCTGCACAAGGCCCCCTTTGGTTTGCATGCACATTAGTAATGAGGATTTGTACGTACGCTGATTTGCCCTATTAATTAATTAATTAATTAGAAACATAACTCCGTTGGGAGTACATGTAGCACATATCCCTGAGAATTTGCCCTATGTTTCCCACATAATTAGGCACAGGCGTCTGGGCCTAGCCGGGCACCTGGCCGGCCCGCAGATCAGGTAGACACATCAGATAGACTAGCTGGCACCAAGCCCGCCCAACCTGAGCGCCATGTCCTCACCTGGCGTGCCCCAGGCCGCGCGCGGCAGAGCCGCCACCCGTGGACTTTTCGTGATAGATCGACTCGGCATGGACATGTGCTACACTAGACGTGACGGGCTCACCCCCGGGCAGCCTCCTGGTTTGTCTGTTATATGAAGGCAGAGGGTACGCAAGGATAGATGGCAAGTAGTGATGAAGGAGACTACCCCCAAGTCTGTGAGGGCTCCGCGTGTGACCGCGTATTGC
Source organism: Mesostigma viride (assembly GCA_009746045.1). Lineage (NCBI taxonomy): Eukaryota > Viridiplantae > Streptophyta > Mesostigmatophyceae > Mesostigmatales > Mesostigmataceae > Mesostigma > Mesostigma viride. Next base: position 596,170 of record RPFO01000644.1, read on the forward strand.
ATTCATAGCCCTTTCTCCTGTTGTGCACACACAGGGATTAAGAGCACTTCGGTGCTCCGTGACTCCCCAACGGGAGCACGTGTTTAATTAATTAATTAACTACCAGGGCCTAGCTGTATTAATTAATTAATTAATTAGACTCGTGCTCCCGTTGGGGAGTCACGGAGCATTAACCCCAATGGATGGATGGATGGGTGCAAACAGTCCTACCGGTCTAATCTATCTACATCAGCTACCTACGACATCTATCTAACAGCATTCTAACTACAACATCTATCTAGACAGCTGCACGCTGCCCTAGGGGAGCTGTCTGGCGTGCCTCCCACAGGTTTGCACACGCGGGCGCTTCCCCACTGGGGGGGGCTCGTTGTCCCCTAGCTGTATTGGTTGGTGGCAAACATAAAGAATTTTATACCTAGGCCTCTCCACGCCTGAAGAGGCCGATAGCATAGTCTTACATTCAGCGCAGCCGCCATAGCGGCCAGCCGACCTTGCCGGCGAATGCTGGGATCAAGTTGCAAAGCTGAAAAGAGGCCTCCCTACGTCCCCTACACCCTAACCCTAAGTACTGACCGCCCATTGCAGTTGCGCCACGCCTGGCGGCTGGCGCAGGTACAGGGATCTAGTGACGTACGTTAGAAGCTACCTAGGCCTACACTTCGGGATCACACTCAGTGCCGGCACAAATGAAAGTCGGCCCTACAGTACCCTTGTGACAAGCGCTAGAACTACGCTACCAATGTATGGCAGGTAGGTTCCAGGGTTGTGCGTAAATGGGGTCAGGGAGTTGACGTAACGTAAACACGTAAAATGGAAAAAAAGGGTGACGTAAAACGTAATTAACCCGAAAATGGACGTAAAGGTTTACGTGCGTAACGTAAATACGTAACGTAACGTAATAACGTATAAAACCACACAAAAGATCATGCAAAAGATCATACTACTATTTCCCACCATTTCCATGCAAAAACTAGACACTGGTCCGTGCACCACCTGGTGCTGCGCCGATCGCACGGCGCGACGCGGCGCCATTAGGCCTACAAGAGCTCACTAGAGGCCCTTCACCTTGCAACCATCTGCCGACATTCCCACGCGGGTTTACGTTACGTCAACTTAACGTTACGTTTTTACGCGTAAAATGACGTAGAAAGGCAACGTAAAGGACGACGTACGTGACGGCATTACGTGCCCACTTTTGCCTCGTAAAGCGTAAGGTAAAACACACGTAATTACGTCAACGTAATTACGTGTTCACGTAACGTAAACCCTTTTACGCCCAACCCTAGTAGGTTCCCTTTGGGCCCGTCCGCATGTCACATATCAAATGAGCAAAGCATCCAGTTGCCTGATTTCGAGGCAACGAGAGAAGGGGGGGGTCTCATGCCCCCTTCTTGCTGTGATTCCAACAGAGATGAAAGGTATCTGCTCAAAACTTGGTACCCCGTGACTCTCCCAACAGAGGCACGTGAATGAATGAATGAATGAATGAATGAATGAATGAATGAATGAATGAATGAATGAATGAATGAATGAATGAATGAATGAATGAATGAATGAATGAATGAATGAATGAATGAATGAATGAATGAATGAATGAATGAATGAATGAATGAATGAATGAATGAATGAATGAATGAATGAATGAATGAATGAATGAATAAATGAGTGATGGAACCCATATAACATACTTAAGCCATGGTCAGAGCACGGTTCCGCCTCACGGCATGCTACCCAGATGCTGCCCAGGGTACAAGCTACCGCCCGCACCGCCATTCACGTAACCAGCAGGGTGCAGTGTCCCCACATGCCCATTTGAGCTGTCATCCGCCAACTGCACCTGCCACTGGCCCCTACGCCTCGGCGCACCCGTCGGCGGAGCGCCCACGTGTGGCTTGTGCGGCACGGGTGGGTGCCTGTTGGAGAACGCTGCGTGCGACAGTACAGGGCCGGCGACAACGACACCGCCAGGGGCCCGTCCGACAATTGGCCCAGGGTGCTCCCAGGGCGCGTGACCCACGGCAGAACTATCACGAGTGTGCGGAGATGCCACGAGGGAGGTAGCACCGACATCAGACCGCTGGGCGGTGATGTGCACGCGACCTGGCTCCGTCATGTCTACTGCCAGATGCACCTCCCTGGCCTCCTCATGGCGCACAGTGTGGCTGGAGACCCTGTAGGCCCCCTGGAAGTCGTCCCTGTGGTGGATCGACCTGTTCGCTGGGTGCGGATGTCCGATGTGCGCGCCTGCGGGCGGCGGCTCTGGTTGCCGCTGGCCCAGCATCGTCACCCTCAACAGGCGGCCCCATTCCTTGGCGGAGATGCCACCGCCATGCACCAAACCATCCCCACAACGCTCGGCCCATTCGCGCGGCTCCTCCGCAACCATGGCCCGAGGCCCTGCACTGTTAACATCCCCAGGAATATGATAGTCGCTGTGACGGTTACGGCCACCCCGGCCCCTCGGCGACACCAGCTCCCTGGAACGCCGCACTCCTTGGGGGACATGCCCCCTGACATACGAACTGCTGCTTCCGTCGGCCTCGGGGGCTTGGGGGTGGTGGTATGGGGGCAAGCCCGGGTACCCACTCGGGTCACCCATTGCAACCTCGCGCATCCATGCATAGGGTGGGGCTGGCGGTGGTGGCGGCAGCTCTGCCCGGGCATTACCACCCTGGTGGACAGGACCACCATGTTGCTGCTGCCGGCTGTCTGGCGCGCTAGGATGGGCCGGTGACTTGCCCTCCGCGTGGTGATGCTCCTCCCTACACCCTCCGTCGGCTCTCCTCCCTGGGCCCACGTCCAGGGGTGCAGTATAGCCCCAACGTGGCCCACCGCCTAGGGACTGCGCATCGGTCGCGTGCGCATGCGGCACCAAGGAGGCGTCTTGATGGCTTATAATGGAACTAGGCATGCTGACATGGTTGCTGACAGACGGGCTAGGCATGCTGACGTGGTTGCTGACAGACGGGCTAGGCATGCTGACGTGGTTGCTGACAGACGGGCTAGGCATGCTGACATGGTTGCTGACAGACGGGCTAGGCATGCTGACGTGGTTGCTGACAGACGGGCTGGGCATGCTGATGTGGTTGCTGACAGACGGGCTAGGCATGCTGACGTGGTTGCTGACAGCTGCCCCAACGAATGACGAGGGCGAGGGTGACGGCGAGGGCGAGGGTGAGGGCGCAGGCACCCCCAGTGATGAGGGCGACGGTGCACCCCCAGCGAACGACGAAGGCGAGGGCGTGCCCCCAGCAGTTGCCATCCCACATCCACCACCGTCCCTGCATGTCTCGTTCAGAAAGAGTGGCAGCGATGGCACGGAGCCGCCTGCCTGTTGCCGCGGGCCTGTTTCTCCCTTTTCCGCCGCTGCCACCGCATGGGCCGCCACCCCCCCATTGGCGCCACTCTGTCGCTCCCCCTCCACCACGCCCCCGGCGGCATCCCGTGAGCCCTTCGCCGCCGCCTGCGGTGACGAATGGCCCATGCTAGAGGGCGCCGATGACCTGCCGACCACGTACGCGGACCCTGCACCCCCCGCATCGTTTCCAAGCTTATTGCAGCCCCCTTGTACTGCGCCTGCGTCCACGCGCGCGGCCACGCCTGCGTTCTCCGGCTGATCGTCGCCTGCTGCTTCCGGTGGGTTGTTCTGTTCCGCAGGGGGATGCGATGCGGCATGGCCGTCCCGCCCCTCCACTGCCACTTCTCCATCCACCGTGCCCACAGGTACACAAAGGGCAGCCGCGGCCGGAGGCTCTTGTGTAGCCTGGGGCGGCGACAGCGTGACCGAGAATGCTGGCGTGCTGGCATCATGAACCGGGGGGGTTACATCTAAGGAATTACCAGGCGGCAGGTACAAGGAACCACTTTGGCGTGGATCCAAAAGATCGACCCCACCGGGGTGCCCTTGACCTCTATCCACTGACCAGGCTGGTCCAGCAGTCAAGCTGCCTGGCAACGCTGTCATGGCTGGAGCCGGCGTCGTCCCCGGTGCCGGCAGGCAGTAGGGCGTGTACACATGATCCCCCAACTCGTACTCCTCGCCCTCGTCCTCGTCCTCGTCCTCCTCCGAATCGTCCATCCCCTCCACGCTCTCCTCCTCGCCCCCCTCGTCGCAATAAGGACTCGGCGGTGATGCTCTCGCGCTCCTTAAGTCCTGACCGCCCCCACCAACTGCCCATCCCTCTTCCATCATCGGGCCGCCCGCGCCGCCCTCTCTCCTCCACACGGAGGCATTGGGCGTGTCGCCCCCGGACAGGGACATGGAGGACCCCCTGGCGTCGCTGCTGCGGCGGTGGGATGACCCAGGGGTCTCTGCCTCTGCCGCCCCCTGCGTGCCCCGCCCCTGGCACCACGACGCGGGCGTGCTGCCCGCCTTGTGCACTGACGAGATGGATTGCTTGCGCCGCTTGCTGTTGGGAGAGCTGCCCTCTGGCTCTGTGCACGCGCTGGCCGCGGTACCGTCAGGACCCAGGGACAGCAGCGGCGTCCCGGCGCCTGCAGGGACATGGCATCCGGCATCGGGCATGGCGAACGGTGCCAAGAGACCGCGCTCGGTGCTCCCTTGGCTGCTGCGTTGGCGGTCTAAAATGGAGCTGTCCAGCTCCCACTCAAAGGGGACGTGCACCGCCGGCATCAGCAAGCTGCGGGGGGTGTTGTATGCCACCCATGTGGTGGTGGGGAGCAAGGGGGAGCGGGATGCAGCGAGCGGTAGGGGACAGGTTTGGTTGTCATTACATAGAAGGCTTGACAGTCATTACATTTATGCGACGTGAAGTGTAGGGAGAGGACCCGGGGGGGGGGGGGGGGGGGGGGGGGGGGGGGGGGGGAAGGGGACCTAGACACACGAGCTGTTGATACGATTGCGTGGTCCCATGCTGTGCACACCTGGTCCATCAAGTAGACCGGCCACGGAACAGGCGTCATGCGCCAGCCTTCCGTCCCAAAGCCTGAAAGCCTGTCTGCGATCCAGCACAGCACTCCCTGTCACAGCACAGACTTGTTGTACACTTGTGACACACATCCTGCCATGTCATTATCAATCCACCTCAATCTAAGGGATTCACGCGCTGGGATTCACGTGGTAGGGTTGATAATGACATGCATTATCTGTATCCACCCACATCAATCCTGTCACGTCATTATCAGTCCTACCATGCCAATCGAATCATGTCCGTTCTGAATCCTAACACTTCGTTCCACAATGTCCCTATCAGCCCTGCCCAGCCACAGTCAGCCCGGGCACGCTCACGAGGAGCTGCTGCCGCGAGCACCATTCCAAACCAGCACCCAGAGAACCACAATACAAGGGAAAGGGGTTTCCCAAACACAATCTGGAGACACGACCAACCAAGGGGGGCTTCACTAATTAATCAAAGAATTGTTAACAAGAGGTGCTACTGCCGTAGTGGTCAAGATCACTTTGCGACCAACTACTTTGCGACCCGAAAACAAGGTGAGATTTATAGTTTGCCACCCAAAATGAAGGCAAAGTTTTAGGTTTGCGAGCCCATCGACTTGTTTATGGTCCGAGTGGCTGGTACCCAGCTTAATGAATAGGTACCCACCTACCTAAGTGTTTTGATTCATCAAGCACTGATTAATTATAATATAGGGCCGGGCATGGCCCTGAGTGGCCCGGTGCGGCCATTGAAGGTGAGCCCATGTACTCCATGACCTGTCTCCTTGGGGCCGTGCGGCACGGCGCAGGTGCGGCGCGGTAACATTTGAACTTTGCGACCCAAAATGAAGCCCGTGACAAGCAGTTTGCGAGGTCGAAGTGATCTTGACCACTAGGGTAAATAAATATCCCCAGTTGGCCCCACTTAACATACCGTCGACCCCTGGTACACAACTGGGGTAAAGTTGGCGTTTCATTTCCAAACTTACCGGAAGAGGTACCCGTAATCGACGTTGTTGGGTGGGGCGGAGGACAGATATCTCGACAACTCCTGCGCAGATACATGTGGAAGCAGGGCATGGTGGTAAGTAAATACTTGCGTGTCATGTCCACGGAGTACTATGCTAATCTCATTAGAAAACTACACAGACAAAAGTTAACAACAGACAAAGATAGTCTGCATCGGGGCATGGTGCAAGCGGGGCACGGTGGAAGGGTGGCCATGAGAGTGTCAGTGCATGTTTCATGTCGAAAACTCAGTAGTAAGGTGTGGATAGTTAGGAAAGCAGAGGGCAGATCTGCGTACCAAGATTCAATGCATGGCCAAGAAACCGGAATAACGAGATCAAGCCTCTAAGAAATAGATGTGAGAAGCCCACTGTTTAATGGTGGGAAACGCATGGCTTGCCAAGTTGCAATGAGCTGCCTATGTCCATCTCCAGCGTCGCCAGGTGCATGACTTCCCTTTAATGACCAACCAACGGCTCCCTTGGGCAGAGACACACACACAAGGGTTGCTCAAACCATTGACATTGCCAAGCAATACCAACGAGACACCATAAATATGCCTGTAAAGCCGGCGCAGGAAAACCACCTGCCTGAATGCAACGTATTGGATACCCAACAATCACCGCAGTACCTAGACGCCATGAGCAAAAAGATAGCTCAGATAAAGGTGGAGAGACCGCCCCTCCAAGCACTGCATAGTGCCGCTCGACAGCAGCAGGATGCATCCTACGGCTCGCAAGGCAACCCCCTGGCCACGTCATCCCTCCCTCTCCTGATCCCTCGCTGACCACACGACCATGGCCTCCTCCTTCCCTTATGCCCTCTTGATTTGAGTACCGATGTTTTTGGGCGCATGGCAGGGAATGGGGTGCTAACGGAGCATGCAGGAAACCAATGCGGCTCACACGCAGGTAGGCATGGCTGCAAGAGCAGAAAGCAAGCCTAAAGTAAATTGAAGATAGGATGGGGGGGGGGGCATGGATCCCACTATGGATGAGGAAGCCAAGGGGCACCTGGTCGACTCAAGGAACGAAGACAGGGCTCCATGCGTGCATATATTCCCATACATACATCCACCCAGCGCTTATGAAGGCCACTCACCAAGACTTGCGGTGGCGCGTTGGGCATCAGCAGTGACGGGTCCACGATGCACGCCGCCTTCATGCGCGCCACCTGGAAGTTATCATGTTACATGCCCAACCATCATCCGGTTTATGCAGCCACGGACGTATGCGTCCGCCATAGGTGGAAGCAATGGCACAGTCGATAAGCCTCAAATGGCTGCATCTAGCCGATGAAACCGATGCGCGAGGTAGATGGCTGTACTGCACCCATTTGAGGCTAGGATGCAGGGGTGTGAAGACTTCTGTGGTAACGCAGCCTTCACACCCCCACGTACTCCTCCATGCTCTCGCTGCGTAGCACCCGCCTAGACACGCTATTGTGTCACGCAGATGTTCGTAGGCACTAGCGCGCTCAATTAGTGGCCATGCCAAATAGGCATTAAGGGCCTAAACACAATCGCTCATGACAAGGAGAATCCAGCGGCTCAGTGAGGCAGGGTGCCCATCGGGATGCCGAATCTCTATCATTACGTTAAGTCATCGCCTATCTCAAACCAACTGGCCCTGCTGGGCACATGGCAGCAGGGCAAGTGGACAACGGCACAAGCAGCCGGGCACAGAATGTGAAGGGCGTAGAAATATGGATACTTCCATAACAGCTTCCCTTCCTCACAACAAAGATGCATCTGAACCTGGTGCCCCTGCACAGCCTAGTCCACGCTGCACCTCCACTCTGAAGCTACAGCCATGTGGTTCTTAAAATGGAGGAAAATGGATGTGCTCAAACCACGACCGCACAATGCACAACTCCCCTACTGCATTGCGCCCAAGCCCACAATGCCTACTAAAAAAACAGTCATGCGGGGGTGATGTGACCTGTGACATCACGGGCATGCCACCGATCCAATCTTACCCATATCCCCGCATCATCCCACCGTGTGTTCACCAACCCATCACCCTACCGTGTCCTTGTCTGTGATGCCGGTCCATGGCAGCCGCCCGTGCATGAACTCCACGAGGAGGTAGAGCACCGACCTGGAGGGGGGTGGGGAAGGCAACAGCACATGTCACGGGAGGTGGCAACCACAGCCAGCAGGGCACCAGCGTTATTACATGAACCACCGTCGCACTAATGTCCTATCCAATACTAGCCCAGCGACTGCCCGGAGATGGGAACCACACTGAAAAGTCTAACATGCCACCAACAGGGGACCGAAACAGTGTCCTCAATACCGGGTGACTCAACAAGGGCTGGGCCCTTCCCCTTACTTGCCCATCCCACGCACCCAGCCCTGAGCTCCTCCATACCCCCCAGCCAACACCCAGCCAGGTCACAACCCGAACTTTCTTCGAGGGAATCGATCATCTGGCCAGCTGCAGGAATGCCTCCCTGGCCAGCTACCATCACCATGGTCAAACCCCTCTGATGCCGTGGGGCACATTGCAGCAAGTGGACGGTGGGCAGTATATTGTATGCGATTGCCAGGAGGGCAGCGGGCAGCGGGCGGATGCACCCGGTGCCCTACTGATGAAACGCGGCTGGAGACACGTCACCGTTGAGCGACCAACAGGAGGCACGAAATTCACGAAATTCTTGCAATCCCTCAACCCAAATATCTTGTGCACGCCGCATGCACGCGGTCCACGACCAGACATCGTGCGCACAAGCGACGGGTGGCCCTAACCGGCACATGACAGCAGCCACTGTCAAAGCACATCACAGGTAACCCCACAAATTACCCCTAGGCAGGCTACTGCCAACCCCACATGATTGCCCTAGATAGGCATGCAACTGCCTACCCTAGATAGTAACCCTCCTTCGGCATACTCAAGCCCGTGTCATATCCCCCCAGCACCTGCCCTTTTCTCGAGGCTAAGAGCTTGATCACATCAGCGCCACGCGTGGGCCATCACGCGCGTTGGGATAGGCATGACATTGTGACACGTGCGTGCCGGTTGACGCATGCTGGGTGACACTGGGAGCCATCACATGCCCCCGCTCCCACCCAAACAGCCAATCAACCATAAGAATAGCGCCTGCTCGGTTGGTAGGTGCACCAACGACCATGGCTTGAGGCATGGGGATAGCGGGAAAGAGTGGCTACCGCTCGACTGCAGGCACGCAGGGGCCGTAGGGAAGGGGCGATACAGCACGACTTTGCGCAGCAGCCATCTGTACACTCACCACAGCCACTAATCAAGTCGCCGCATCCACCAGACAACTCACACAGCCATCAGGCTGCCACCGCTTCCGCAGGCATGGCTACTCACCACAGCGAAATGTACACTTCACAAATCCACTCCGCGACTCACCACATGTCATCGATGAAACTGGCAGGGCCCAGACCGTGCGCCGCGAGCTGTGGGTTCGGCGCAGCCGTCCCATTATTTGGTGCCGCGTCAACACATTGGATGGCCACCACCCAGCAGCGGGCACATGACATGCAACACAGGTCACGCAGTAGAAAATAAGCTCTCGGACTATCCTCTGAAAATCTGCGGCGGAAGCTCTCGGTCTGTCCCTACGGAACCGGCACCACGACCCAGCAACCAACCTGCCACGGACGGACCCGCAATTGCATGGATACGAGGCCAGCGAAGGTGACTCAAGTTGATAACAACAAAGAACAACAAAGAAGAATGACGACAAGAAATAATGATCCCTTACCCGCATGAACATCCTGTGATCCTGAATGATCCCTTACCCGCATGAACATCCTGTGATCCTGAATAGTCTAGGGAAGCCCAGGCTACCCAGCATGACCATGCAGTTGGTGCCATGGCATTCTAGATGAGCTGTTCTCCTTTAAATAAAGCTGCCTGGACCAGCGCACAAGCCTGATTGTGAGCAAGGCACTGGCAGACGGCCGGATACCCGAGGGTACCAATACGTGAAGGGACCAAGGGAATGGCACAGCCAAGGGGATGAACCCATATTTACGCCGAGGCACGAGGGCCACAGTACTGGCACAACAACAATCATTCCCAGGTGCTACGAAGGAGCCAATGGGAACTCGACAAGCAGGCAACGCTCCCCCTCTGTGCCAAAAGCCAAAGATTCATCGCCCTGCAAAACCACTGTTGAAAGAGGACGAGGATTCGTGGAGGAGGAAGATGCTCACCGACGCATGCGGCGTGTTGCCCACAAAACGATTCTTGCTGCTGTCTGCCGCGCCGCCCCCCTGCCGGCTATGCAGCTCCGGGTTTGTCGCAAGCCCAAAGTCAATCACGAGGACATCCCTTTGCAGCACGGCGACCATGGCATCATTGTTCATGCCAGCCGTCGGAGCTGCTCCCATGCTAGAGGCGGCGGCAATGGCGGGTACGGCTCCGGTGGCCTCTGGCGGCGGGTACGTCCCCGCCCTCGGCTGCGAGGGATTGCGCGCCAGCACAAAATTGCTGCCCTTGATGTCCCGGTGGATGTAGCTGCGAATGCAGGCGTGACCGGGGCATCGACATCCACCGCAGGGAGGGCGCGTGGCCAACGGAAAGCCGTCAAGAACGCATTGGACATCAGGGTGAAAAACATGATCGGTTAGCGACCATAGTCTCTTACCTGGACCTCGTGGGGGTACCGCCGCTAAGCGTTGCGAGGGCCACCCGTCGTCTGATGGTGACCATTGCAGTGACACTTACAATGACCATGGCCATTATACTTGGCTGTGCGCGGGGAACCCATCACGGAGCCTCGGAGCAAGGGTCATGAATTGCCCAGTCTTCGCTGTGGTGCCATGCCTCCGTAAGGCAGCCACTCCTCCATTGGTTCCGTTTTCACTTCATGACGCGTGCGCCAGAACAACGTTTTCACTTCATGACGCGTGCGCCAGAACAACGTTTTCACTTCATGACGCGTGCGCCAGAACAACGTTTTCACTTCATGACGCGTACGCCAGAACAAGCCACAGCTACCCGCGCGAGCAAGTGGACGCAAAGAACGGATGCGTGCTCCCCTTTGCGGCCCCATACCATCCCACGGCAAGGCATGCCCCGCGTCGCGGTGGAATCCCATGCCATCATGGCATAGTGTGCAGCTGGCGGGGCATAAATACTGTAGCGGCGTGGCGCACCCACACACAGTTGGTGGAGCAAACGTGCACACCACAGGCAAGGGGTCCTGGGTAAAACAGTAGTGGGCATAAGAGGCATGTATCTCCTGATAGAGAGAGGCGTGCAATGGTGCGCACAGGTCGGAAGGACAAGCCCACGTTGTTATACCCTCTCAGGCCCACGCCCTCTTCTTTCTAGCCCCTCACACGGACACCCAGTTGGCGGGCCCAACACAAACGCTCTGCGATGGAAATTCCAGAAGCTTGTGCCCCGCCCTGTGCGCTAGCCATCTGGCCATGTCATCAACAGGCCCATGATAAGCAAAGCAAAGTAATGAAATCGTTCATGGCCTTGCCTAAGGAGACAGATGTCGGAAGATGCCAGAATAGGGATTTGGGAAACAGGGCAGCGGCAGGACAAGAGGAAAGAAAGGGTCGATGAACGGGGAACACAAACGTGGGGATGAAGACAGGAAAGAAGAGGGGGGAAGCAAGGGGGCACTTGAACGTGACGAAGGAGGACGGGGACACGGGAAGAGGGGATGGAAAAGGGGGATGTACGAGGAGAAGGGAGAGGGGAGCGGAGTAGAGAAGCGATGAAATTGCATCCAGTGCATCAGCCACCCGTTCACCAGAATGCTGTGAGGGTCACCCACATCTCTATGGCCACGCTGAGTAAAACCCACCCTTACGAGTGCACGGCCACCTACACCGCTACCTGCACAGCCCCCCCTCCCCCTTGGCCAGCAGCACCCCCCCTCTCCTTTTTGAATGAGGCCACCCACAGCCAGCCGAATGCACAGTTGCGCCCACCCTCTCGTGTTCACACATCTATTCCCCCTTGGCAAGCACGGCCTGCACATCTACACCCACCCCTTGGCATGCACGGCCTTCACATCTACACCCACCCCTTGGCGTGCACGGTCTGCAGCACCCGAACGATCTGCGCGCACAGCTCCAGGCTGGTGCTGGGCGAGAAGCGCATGTGTGGCATGTGGCGGCGCAGATAGGACAGGTCCCGGCCCATCAGCTCCATCACGATGTAGCGGTGCTGCACCAGGCCAGGGGCCTCCTGGCCCCCGCGTGGGTGCTTGCGGTCGCGCGAGTGGGAGGAGACAGAAGGTGCCGGCGTGCCGGCGGGAAGAAGGCACTTGCCGGAGGCCAGCACGCGCGGCACGCACCCGGTCGCCTGCAGGTCCATCAGCGTCATCGCCTCCAGCTTGAGCACCTGCGTGCGCGAGGGGCCAAAAAAAACATGAGGGGAAGGGCAAGGGGGAGGGGGAAGCATCAGGGGACAGGCAAGGGGTCAGGAAAAGCATGAGGGTACGGGCCAGGGGGAAGGGGACGGCCAAGGGGAAGCAGAGTTGGAATGAGGGTCGCTATTTAGTAAAGACCTGACAGCGGTACCCCGCGTGAGCAACGGCCAGCGAATGGGACAAGGGGAAGAAGAAAGGAAAGACCACCATGTAGTCAAGGAGTTATCGTGGCCTCCAGCTTCAGCACCTGCATGGGGATAGGGTCAGGGAAAGGGAAATGGGGACAGTGACGGAAAGAATAGGAGGAAAGGCAAGGGGAGCGAGAGTTGGAACGAGGGCCGTTCCTTACTGCCCAACTAATAGTGGCCTCCTGCTTGAGCACCCAAGCAGCTGGGGCAAGGGTATATGTGGGGCAGGGGGAAAACACTCGACGCGTCGGGCCACACGCCACTCGACACTGCAGGCACATATGCACTGGGCTAACCGAGCCCCGGCTAGCCTACAGGACACTTGGCACACTCGGCATTGATCCGCAAGATACGCAGGGTGGCCCCTCGGCATGCCAGGGAGGCATGGCAACGTGAGCGCGTGTGAGGAGGAATCTAGCAGCCTTTGGCTCATGCCATCGCACACAGCAAGCAAGCTTGTGTGGTGGAATTCGTGCTGGCATTTGTCACTCGAACCCCATCCCCAGCGCCACTGCGACCACCAGTTACTGGATCGTTCTAGGTGACATGCTGGCCACTGCAACCCTCCGGGGAGAATCTCGCCAGCCGGCTTTGCAGGCACGTGCCTTCACCAGGGTGGGAAGGGGGACAGTACTTTGGGGGATATTTTTCGAAGATGAAGCGCCACAAGGATCGGCACTGGTGGGCCAGGCGGTAGCCCAGGGCAAGCTGGAATTCACTTGTCGGCCGATATCGTGCACCAAGTACAAGATCATAACTAGAATTTCCAGCACGAGATCATGACTAGAATTTGCAGCGCAAGGCTACAGCAAAGTTTGTCATACATACGGTAAACGACCGCGCGCTGGCAGGTACGCACAGCCAAAGAATAATTACCCGGGCGGATCGGCCAATTGATTCCTTGGAGACCGCGCCAGCGCTGACTTTTGCGCAAAGTAGCGTGCTGTTACCTCGCTGGGAGGCTTCATAAAGCTCGCAGTAACTGCCTTTGGCAAGCTTCTTGGGATAGATGGTTATATGCTGCCCAATCTTAACCTTTTGCTTGACTAGGTTGCCGCCACCCTTCATGGCTGCAAGGAACGAATTCAGAGGTGGGCTAGAATCAACGCCCCTACGTTACAGAAAGTCTATTGCAGACGGGATGGAGGAACTCCTCCCCGCATTCCCGCAAGGGAAGCGGCATGTCGATTTCGCTAGGCCGCTGCCGCATGTCGAAATTCAAGACTACTTTTCAGCGCGTACAAGCCATCCATATCGGCTGCGCGGGCCGCGGGGTGCCCCGAAGAGGGCAGCATTTATACCATTAACATTAGGCGAGATTTCCGCACCGCATATCAAGGAGACAACGCATATGTTGGCAATCGCGATTCACACGCCACTGCCATGACGATGCATCACAGCACGTTAGCAGCGCGACCAACGGAGTTTGCCCTTAATACTGCCCTGTCCATAGTAATATGCCAACAACCAAGTTATAATAATGTGGCACCAGGTCAGCATCGCATCAGTTCCATGGCAATCAGCGCGCTGGAGACCCTTTAGCTCATTCTGCCAAGCAGTTATTGGCCAGATGTCCAGCAGACATGATTGTGTAGCGTTCTTCCGCCCTGCGTTCTGCCGGAGATGGAACATCTCGTCAGTCGTCAGCTTTACAGAAAGTTGAGCCACCGCGTATCGCACAAATAGTCTTCTCAGTTCTCACAGGTCACGAAGTCTTCGCACAAGTCAGACAGTTGTTTGAAGACGTACGAGCTGCCGGCCAGGCCGCAGCACCAGGCCGCAGCAACTAGGAGTCGGAGCCCTGGAGGTGTCTCACAGTCAAACAGTCAGTTTGTTGACGCCGTCGGACCGATCGTTGGCTCCTACTTGTTTGATGACAAAGAGCCGTATTTAAGATGTTTGTTGCTGACAAAAAGTCACGGGAAATTGTCACAGGGAGTTATTATAATTCGCGGGGAATTATTTAATTATCACTGTCTTTAAGTTTGTGATGTCATGCTGTCAGGCACTCGGCGTTTCGAAATCTCTGCCAGTAATCATTGATCAAGTAACGTGCGTGTTTGCAACTTGCCCGTTGAAACTCTACGGCGGAGCCAATTTTCGGAAGAACCTCACCCTTCTGCTTGCAAATTAGGGACGTCCCTAATTTGCAAGCAGAAGGGTGAGGTTCTTCCGAAAATTGGCTCCGCCGTCGAGTTTCAACGGGCAAATTGCAAACAAGCACGTTTTACTAGATATGAAATAATCAGGCGGAGCCAATTTTCGGAAGAACCGTCAGGTTCGCCAGAATTGGCGAAGCTTATAAGGCCGTACACGTGAGAAAACATAGGAATAGGGGATGAAAATCCGTCAATCCATCCATACATACATCCATCCATACATACATCCACCGAATTTGTCCCGAATTTGCAAGCATAAGGGTGAGGTTCTTCCGAAAATTGGCTCCGCCGTAGAGTTTCAACGGGCAAGTTGCAAACACGCACGTTACTTGATTATCTTAATCTCGTGCTATGAGCGGTGAGCCTATCACCTATAACCATGCCACATGGACCGGCATGGGGTCCAACTGAATTGAACTGACCTGGGAATTGTAAGCTTGTAACGGCGGGTACGACCTCATGGCTATTTACGCGCAATTACTCTCAAGTAACTAATAACGGTGCGTTCAAATAATTGCCGATGTTTTTTTACCGAATTTTTTATGTACCTATGCACGGCAGATGCGTAACATTGTAATCGCAGTTGACCCCATCTCTTGCTAATTTCCCAATTGGCCAGTGGTCACGTTCAGAGTAGCTGCCATCATGCTCAGAATTTGTTAGCACGCCGTCTGCGTATTCGAAATAGATCCTCCTGGCGCGAGTTTATGCTTATCTCATATAGATATAGCACCTGTTCAGCGTAGCGTTTGGACGAAAATGGCGTTCATGTGGATTCGGAAGTTGCATTTAACGGTGCCGAATTCATCATGGCTTCTTCATTATCGTAAGCCCGCTGCTTTTTCTCGACGAACGTCGCTAAAGCCGTTACACTTTTCTAGAATTATCAATGCAACGACCTCTATCCTCTGACTCGGTTTCCGCAAAAATGAAAATCCTATCTAACAGACATCGATCACTTTGCTTTACGATCGTGATACGTGAGGACTAATTATGCTCTTGCTTCCTCCAGACCATGGCAAACAGACGTAGCTGCAATTGCTGGGATGCGGTTTAAGTGCCCACATGGCTTGGCATTCGAGTTGGTGCGCATTGTAGGAAACGCTGTGACGGGACCCACCGGTTCGTTGCCCGCCAAGCATGCTGTACCGGAAGCGCTCATGCAGATCAAGCTATTGAGGCCTGCGAAATCTGGGGAAAGCCCTCCACGGGCCAACAGCGGGCCGATGCCAGGCACCGGCGGCCCCCCCGACAGCGTTGGACTATCGCGTAATTTCAACATTGTGGCTTCTGCCGTCGAACACCAAACTTGAACTTCCGCTTGCCCTTAGGGGCTGCTCGGCAGCGCCATCACACAAGGGCCCATGGCCCAGGCAGCGGGCCGACCGCTGGCACGCAAGCGCCAGGGGCCCAGGTCTGGCCCCTGGCTGCTGCGTGCGCTCATTCTGCTGCTCGCCGTCTCGGTCTTCCTCCCGCTGGAGGTGCTGCAGGGCATGGCCGAGTGGTGGACGGGGACCAATTTCCAGCTGGTGCGTGCGGGGTACGGGAGTATTATTGTGTGCGGGATACTCCTGGTGTCTACCGTGTGGAGTACCTAGTGCCTGGTGCCCAGTGGAGTGCCTACGTTGCGTCCACTCTAACGTCTACAGTAGAAATTAGCACGCTAACAGAATTCAAACTGTGTATAGTTCATTGCAAGCACTAGACACTACAGAGGCTAGTGAGCTCAGTACTGCACGGTGTGTTGTGTAGCCATCGCCCTGGCGTTGTGGAAATCCCGCCTTCCTTATCCTTGTACCTAGTCCTCGTCCAATTGCGCGTCACCTGCTCCGTCCCATGCGCGGGGCCGTGCGACATATGCAAGGAATGGACTTACGCCCGTTGGAAGGAATGGATTGTGCCGTGGTGGTATCCATGGGGATTACGCAGTCTGATTGTTTATTAATTATGTTTCGGTGGACATGGGCTGGGGGCTGGGCCGCAGGTGAGCGTAGGGGCCGGTCTGCAGGCGCCGGAACACGGACGTGGCTCTGCAGGATGACTACTAGCCCACGCACGGCTTACAGTATGACTATGGGCCCACGCACGGTTTACAACACAACTGATGTATCTAGACCCTCCCAAACCACCCCACCCAACCGCATGCGTACGACGCCCCCACCCCACCCACCCCCACGCATGACGCCCCCGGGCTAGATCAGCCGTATCCATTGTTGTACCCATGATTACGTGATGCGTACCTGGACACACTCCTGGACACGCCATATGGGCAATGCTAATGCATGGTGGAAGGAATAGCCATACGGCCTAGCCATTAGCCAAACTGAAACCATCCACCCTAGTCATGCTTACCGGCTAGCACTGCTTGTTTGCGCTCGTCTCCATGGTATTGCAATGCTCACACGGGTCTCATTGCACATGCAGTGGATGCCAGATCATTTAGACGTGTCCGATGGCACCTGTTTCATGCCTCCGGGCGTGAGGGAAGGGGTATCTCTGCCCCCTTCCCAGTGTGCCACATACAGAGATCCATGCACAACACTACACGTGCTCCGCGTGTCCCCAACGGGACCGCGCATAATTAATTGATTAATTAATTAATGACGCCCCCACCCTACCCACCCCCACGCATGACGCCCCCACCCCACCCCCACGCATGACGCCCCCACCCCACCCCCACGCATGACGCCCCCACCGTATCCACCCCCGGCACTGCCTTGCCCTGCACAGACGGGCGGCGGAACCCCCCTGCAGGGTGGCGCCAGCGGCCTCCCTCCATCCGCCACCCGCCACCGCAGGCGGTCGCGCCGCCAGGTGGCGCGGTCGGGGCCTGTGTTACGTGACCTTGTGGCGGTGCTGCGCGATGATGATGAGCTGGCCGCGTGCTGCCCCTGGGACGCGCCGGCCGACGTGTTGTGCCTGTGTGCTGATGGGGGGTACGTGTGAAGGTAGTCAGCATGATGGGGTGGTGGTGGGATGGTGCTCAGCATGATGGGGGTGGTGTCCGAAGTCTGTCAGCATGATGGGGTGTACGTGCGAAGGTAGTCAGCACGATGGGAGTGGGGTGCGAAGGTGGTCAGTATGCGGGACAAGGAAAAATCGTATGCGGTAATGGGACATGGTCCTACGCGGCCACAAGGAGCACTCCTACGCGGTACCAGAAACGATCGTACACGCTGGCGTGATGGATGTCTTGGGTCCCTGCGAAGCAGTTCTAGCGGTTATCGTTTGCCACGTCACTTTGTCTCTGTTTGTAGTTCTTTCGCGCGAAGTGGCGGCACTGCCTGCGGATGCGGCCCAGTTTGGCACGCTTGATTTCCCACCAGCCCTGATACGCCCGATGTTGCTGGTGGTAATATTTTATTCAGTTGATATAACACAACGCTGTGCTGTATCAACTAAATAAAATACCACCAGCAGCAATAAAACTACTGTGTAACTGTGCAAGTGATGACATCAATGTCGTCTGCGCTTGCGCATGCTGTTGTTGGACCCACCCCACCGCTTCTAAACGGTAAATGCCGCGTTTTGTGACCTCACTTGAAAGACCTTGTCAGCCGTAGCGGTTCGGCACGCGTTCATGATCTGACCCAACCTGCCTGTCTGTCTCCGCCTGCCACCCCTCCCACGCCTACCCTGATCCGCACAGGGATGCCCTCTTGCCTGGCCTGGGGAATGACAGCCAGCATAATGGGTCCAGCGATGACGACACTGCGACTACTGGCACCCCTGCCACCAACAGCAGCAGCAGCAGTGGCGGCCCTTTCCTTGGTGGCACACTCGCTGCCAGCGGGAGCACAAGCAGGGACAGCAGCCGCAAAAACATCAGCAACAGCGGCGGTGGCCCTTTCCTCGGGTTCCCGCGCCGATGGAAGGGCTCCCACGTGCCGCCGCCGTCACCCCCATCCCCCCCGCCCTCCCTTGTCCCCCCCCGCCCCCCCGTGAGGGGGCGCAAACGTCGGAAAGGGACCATGAAGACCGCCGCACCGGCAGCAACGGGTAAGCCCCCAGCGGGCCTGCTTGCCTGGCTGCCCCTTGTGACAGGTGGCGCTGGCGGTGGCGTTGCCCCTGCGGTTGTCGATGCAGTTGCTGCAGGCACCTCACGGCACGCGGGTGGGCATCGTAGAAGGAGGCAGCGGGGCCAGTCAGGGGTTGCGCTTGTCTCGCCGTCACCGAATGTGGATGCGGTGGAGCGTGATGCGGACGCGGAGGAGGGTGAAGGGGAAGGGGAGGGGGAGGATGAGGGGGAGGGGGAGTGGGAGGGCGAGGGTGAGGGGGAAGAGGAGGAGAGTGATAGCAATGGCAGCGATAGTGAGGGGAAGCATCCAAGAGGTGGTTCTTCTCACGACTTGAGTGCTGACGGTGGCGCTGGCAGCAGTACAGACGATGCGGTTTCTGCCACCCAGGGGCAGGCGTTGCCAGGTGGTTTACAAACAGGCTTCACCCTGGGCGCCCACCCAGGGTCTTCCATCATCGGCGGCGCGACAGCAAGCGACGTGGTGACCGCAGCCGCGGCAACCCGTGGCCTTGGGGCAGGGGGGGCGGTGGTGACGTACGCGGCAGCTACCGCGGTGCGTGTGGTCGACGTGGCGGATGCGGCCGAACGCCAGCGGTTACTCGACGTGCGCTCTTACGCGGCCGCCGCAGCAGCACAGGTGCTCGCGGAGAAGTGGGCGGTGGAGGTCTCGGACGCCGAGTGGGCAGCAGCAGAGGCAGAGCGGATCCAGAGGGCGGCGGAGGAGGCGCAGATGCGTGCGGCGGCAGCGGAGGGGCGCGAGGAGGCTGAGGCAAAGAAGCGGAGGCAGCGGGCGGAGCAACGTATGCATGAGGCGGTGGAGAGAGTGCTGAGGAGGATGGGGGGGGAGGATGGGGGGGGACGGGACGGGGGGGGGTGCACAGGATGGGGAGAGGGGCAAGGGGGGGGGGCGAGGGGATGGCGGTGGTGGGGGTGGGAGCATGGCATCTAGGAGAGGGGTGGGATCTTCAACGTTTGTGGGCGGTGCCGCCGGGGGTGGGGGGAGAGGAGGGGCGGCAGGGGCCATCGGCGCAGAGGTGTTTGGTCCAGTCTTGGAAGATGTGGACACCGCGGTGCTGCTGGCGACCGTCAAGGAGTTGGAGGCGCGGCAGCACAAGGCGCACGCCGCGTGGCAGGTGAAGCTTTACTCGGAACATTTGGCCACGCTGCGCGCCATGTTGGCGCTGCGAGGGGTGCGTGTGGCGCCACCCCTGGCTACGCCGAGGGGCATCGTGGCGGATGGTAGGGCGCAAGATGGCTCTGAGCATGCCAGCAGCATGGGCGGGCCATCGCGCAGCGGGCCCCTGTTCTCGCCCCTGTCTTCCAGAGGCCAGCAAGGGCCGCAGGGAGAGGTGGGTGCGCTGGCAGACGTGCCATATGCTAGCGATGGTGGCCCAGGGGCGGCCCCGCAGGAGGCTGGCCGGGAGGGTGATCCAGGGCAGCGGGCGTCAGAGGCTGCTTCTACTGGCAGCATGTCGGGTAGCCGCCCTCTTATAAGTACACCAGCGGATGGAAGGGAGGTGGGACAAGGAAGCCAGCCCTCACTGCTGGCGCAGCGACTGGGGGGGTCTGTGCTGGCAGATGTCCCTGGGAGCATCCTACGCAGCGGCATGACAGGGAAGGGCAGCATTATCCTCGCAGGCTCATCACCAAGGTTCGCGTTGGATGCCGCAGGAGCCAGGGTTGGCCAAGGCCTGGTGCTCGACAGTCAGGGGGGAGGGTCCATCGCGTCGGCCTCCTCGCAGCCGACAATGTTGGGTGCTCAACTTCAAGCCTCCGCAAAGGGCGCCCGCCCACAGGGAGCAGGGAGCATGGCCGCCCAATTTGCTGGAAGGGGCGTGCCTCGTGGGAGCAGTGTTTCCAGCGGCCAGGGAGAGCAGTCGGGGGCGCTGGGAAAGCAGAGCGCTAGGGGGGCGGTTGCAAGAATAACGCCGGGGAGGTATGGCGGCACGATGGGGCCAACCTTGGCATTGCGTGCAGGGGAGCTTGCCACGGCGGCGGCGCAAGGCGACAACAATGCCATCCAAGCCTATAATGGCGCCACCAGCCGTAAAGGAAATGCGGGGGATGTTGAGGATGGGGTCGCAGGCGCCACCACCGGCATGCCTGGTCCTGGGGGAACCAGCCGCGAGGGTGGCGAGGAGGAAGGGGTCTCCGCGGTGGCAGATGCCAGCACGGTGGAGGGAGGCGAGGGCAAGGGGATGGCTGAGGGCGGCGTGACGGGTGAGAGAAGCGTGTTGGATGAACTGCTTGCCCGGGGGGAAACGGACGGCATCGGACCGGACGAGGTGCGCCTGTTGCTGCCAGAGAACCTTCATCTGCTGGTGGACCAACGTGCGGCCGAGAGGTGGGGGGGGGGGCTAACGGGGGTTGGTTTACATATATTTTTTCCATTTTTTTTGCCATGCATGTCTTCCAAAGCGTACTCCTGGCTATGGATCACTAGTCGACGTAGGCGCGACACATTGAGGGGATACCTTCCTGTCATGTGTATGTTGTCATTGTTGGCGATAGCATCATGAAGATAATGGCTGTTGCTGGCTGCTCGGGTGGACTGAGACGCGCAATGGGAGGCCTGCCACCCCCTACGCTAGCGTACGAGAGTTTATTAGAGGACGGAAGGCCACATGTCGGTGGTATGTTGTTTGCTGAGCCATCCATTTTGATCTTATGCGTGCCCACCAGCTGGGCTTGTCTGGCCGTGTCATGTAGAATAAGTCCATCCCTGAACGTCGCCATCCACTCTGCTCAAGAGATGGCTTTACTACCGTAGTGGTCAAGATCACTTTGCGATGAACCTACTTTGCGACCCAAAAACAGGGTGAAATTTATAGTTTGCGACCCAAAATGAAGGCAAAGTTTTAGGTTTGCGAGCCCCTCGACTTGTTTATGGTCAGTGGCTGGTACCCAGCTTAATGAATGATTAGGTACTCTCCTACCCAAGTGTTTTGATTCATCATGCACTGATTAGTCTGATTAGTTATAATATAGGGCCGGGCATGGCCCTGAGTGGCCCGGTGCGGGCATGGAAGGTGAGCCCATGTACTCCATGACCTTTCTACTTGGGGCCGTGCGGCACGGCGCAGGCGCGACGCGGTAACATTTGAACTTTGCGACCCAAAATGAAGCCCATGAAAAGCAGTTTGCGAGGTCGATTCGCAAAGTAGTTGGTCGCAAAGTGATCTTGACCACTGCGGTATGTTGCCTGGTAATCCACTGCGTGGTCCACCATCGGTCGCCTGCAGCGTGCCGTGGTGGCACCCACCCGTGAAGCGAGCGGCTTGTGGAAAATGCTGCATAAGATACCGTGCATATTTGTCCTTGGCTGGGCCCTCCGTGACCCATGTACCAGCATTACACCATCTCCGCATCACATCTCCCATGACAACACCACCATAGCATTGCTCGACGATTGAGCTTATCGCCCACCGTCTCACTACTGTTGCAACATTTCCTTTCCCCTTGACACCTGCTTCTCTCGCACACCCCCAGGCTGCGCGCGGCGTACACGTCAGGCCACCTGCTGCGGGGCGCTGTGTTCCCTGACGATATATATGCACTGCCGTCCGCAACATCTTCATCGTCACCATCGTGACGAGAGGTCTCAAGAGGAGTGCAGCGACAGGGCTCAAACGCCAACATGTTGTTGGGTTTTGCAAGGCGCGAGCCACCGTCAACCGTTTTCTCTTGCAGCAGTGAAATGGGTAGCAAGTGTACCTCTGGGAACTGCACCTGTTGGTTTCCTGTTGGTGTCGCAGGAGACATGGGGGTGGACAACATCCCGTCGATTATTATGGAATATTCGTTCACATTTCGTATGTGTGGTCGTATCTGTGGTGCGGCGTAAACTGACCACAGTTGGAGATTTGTGCCCATTAGGCGCAAAGCATTTTTGCCAGTATGCACCCCGCCAGTTGCATCTTGCCATACGGAGATTTTAGTGATAGTCGGAGGCCATTGTCCAATTAGACAGCATGCGCTTGTAAATAAGAGGCAAATGTGCAGCTGTGGTTATATGCCGCTGTATCCCTGCATTCGTTCCTTTAGGTATAAGAAACGGTTCTGCCTTAGTTTTTCCCTCTGATTCCAGCCAGCTTGTGGAAGGTGCAGGGGGCACCATGATTTACTAGAGCTTCCATCTGGATGAATTTATTAATAAATTAAACATGTGCTCCCGTTGGGGAGTCACGGAGTATTTGCCCCAATGAAGGGAGGGAGGGAGGGAGGGAGGGATGGACCGACGGACCAACGGACCGGCCGACGGACCGGCCGACGGACCGACGGACGGACAGACGGACGGACAGACGGACCGACGGACCGACGGACCGACGGACCGACGGACGGACGGACCGACGGACCGACGGACCGACGGACGGACGGACGGACGGACCGACGGACCGACGGACCGACGGACGGACGGACCGACGGACCGACGGACCGACGGATGGACGGACCGACGGACCGACGGACCGACGGACGGACGGACCGACGAACCGACGGACGGACGGACGGACCGACGGACGGACGGACGGACGGAGGGAGGGAGCTCCCTCCCTAGGGAGGGAGGGAGGGAGGGATGGAGGGATGGATGGATGGACAAACAATCCTGCCGGTCTATTGTATCTATCTAATGCCTAATTATCTAATTCAAACCAAGGGACATGCCACGTAGCAGGTCGTGTCAAGCTCTAGTGAGTCCATCTGGATGCAAACTATGATTAATCACGTGGATAGTATCAGGACCAAGCTAGGCCTCCTGCATGCATATATTTGGGGCGCGGGCTGGCCATATGCACTAGAATTTTGGAATCCGCTGAACCACGTACTCGAGAGGTTGAGACCCAGTGCAGGCCGGAGGGTATTGATTAATTGGGTTTTAAAAATAGCCTGGGAGGCACCCTGCAGGCGGCAGGATACCAGGCAAATTATATATATTAAAAATATAATTACTTACAGCAGAGTGAAATCACTCAAACCAAAGCAAACGCCCAGCTATAAACCTATATACAGAGCCATGTCAAAGCTCTATACTACGATAAGACCAATGGAAACGCCTAACGGGAGGAACCTAATAGCCCTGCTGCACCGCAAAATCAGCCCGCGTACGGCGGAGCATGATGTCAGCCATGGCCCGAGTCAGCGCCACCGACAAGCGCTGACGCCAATATGACGTCCAGGTCCGCGCCGACCATGGGGCCCGCTGGCCCTCCAGGTCCAGCCGGTCCTCCCGGAGCCGGCAACACTCCTTGAAGAAGGCGGAGGTCAGGGGCCCCATGGCCCCAAACTCCTCCAGGACAAAGGGCACCACACGATGGTGCCCGACGTCGCCGTAGGCCAGGAGCTTGGCCCGCTCCGCCCGGTCCGCCGTGTAACCTGCCGTGAGGGAGGCCCCAGCCACGTGGCTAAGAGCCAAGGGCCGCGCCACCGAAACGTCAATAAGCAGATGCCGGCCACCCCCCTCAAAGTCCAGCACCACGATGTCAGGCCGGTGGTTGGGGGAATAGAAGGCAGCGCCATCCGCATCCTCGGACCGGATGTTCGCGTGGGGGAAAACCGACCGAATCATGGCGAGCACCACCGTCAGGAGGACAGTGTGCAAATACAAATACCAATTCTGATTCTGTTGGCCCCCCATGCAGGCAAGGTAGTGAGTCCCCGTGGGATCCAGCGGCTGCCCACAGCTACCACAAGGCCGCCCGGCCGGAACAAGAGGCTGCGGGGCAAATAGCTGGTGCCGGAGCGCCACCGAGTAGTGGCTGGGAGCCAAGGCGAATGGGGGGGCCATGGGAAGAGCACGAAGGTACGCCGAGCCCACACTCCGCAAGGAAAGCGAGAACAGCCACGCACGTCCCTGGGCGTTGAGGTCCGCGAAAAGAGCAATCCAATCAGCCGTGTGCAGAATACCCGCGTAGGTTTTCTGGTGTTTATCGATGACGCGAGCAGGGAATGCGGCGGGAGATTGAACGGAGGCGACCGAGGGAGTGCCGCGAGGGAGGTGGCGCTGTACCGCCTGAGCGGCACGGACGGGAGAACAGGCCTGCTGGATCTCAGCATAGGCCTCCTGGATGGCGGTGACGAAGGGCAAAGGGCTGCTGGGGTCCAGGAGGTCAGGCGCTGCCGTTGCCAAAAGGGGCAGGAGCCGGCAGCTTTCCGCCCACGACTGAGCGACGGAGCCCAAAAATGCTGCTGGGGCCAGCCGGGCGGCACGAGTCAGACCGCAGCCACCCATCCGTGCAGGCAGGGAGGCAATGCGAATAGCATGTGGCGGGAGGTCGGGGCCCGGGACCAGCTGCGCCAAGGCCGACTGGATGCGTTCGTCGTGGCCCTCGGCGGCCAGCCGGACCTGAGCGGAAGAGCGCCCCGGAGCCAGTGAACGACGCGAGGGTGAGCGCAAAACCACAGAAGCAGACCCTTGGTCTGCGAATCATGAAGGCGCGCAATCAAGGGCAGTACCTCAGTGCGTGCCTCGAGGGCGGCCCGCAGAGCATCGATGACAAACGCGGGGTCGCCAACCGGAACGCCGAGGACATCCAACCCATGGAGGCGCTCGTCCCGGCCCAAGAGCTGGGGCGGAAAGCCGGAGCAATCACCTTGGGGCGAGTACACCGCGCACTTGGCCAGGGTCAACTGGAGGTTGATGTCGGCCACCGCGGTCTGCAGTGCCAGCAGAGCCGCGGTGGTGTCCGGCACAGGGCCCAGAAGGTAGATATCATCCAAGTAGGCCTGAATAGCGACCGCCGGGTGGGCAGCATGGACCGCTTGGAGGCAACCCTGGAGGGGGGCGGCAAAGTACAGGGGTCCCAGGGGGTCCCCTTGCTGGGTGCCCGACCGCGACAGCAGGCCGCCGCGAGTGCCGTCCTCCATGATGTGAACCAGTTGGCCGGGCTGGCCGTAGCACACGGCTGTCCAAGCGTACAAGTCCTCGAAGGACTCCATGACGGCCGCAAACATGCTGGCGCGGGACAGACTGTTGAACGCGTTGTGGCAGTCGACCTTGACGACAGCGTGGGTGGGGTGGGCCTCGAGGTAGGCCTGCACCGAATGGATGAGGATATCCGCCCCGCCTGGAGTCGTCACCCCCAGCTGGGCCGCCACCGAGGTCTCACCCGCTGCGAGGGGCGGGCAGAAAAAGGCACGGAGCTCGGGCGCCTTTTGGCGGCAGATCACTTTGCCCACGAGCTTGCGGAGCACCTCACCGCAGGCGATCGGGCGCACCTTGCCCTCGGGGGGGGCAAGACACCCTTGAGCAGAGCGAGGAGGCGAGCGCCCGCTAACCACTCGCGCGCAGCGGGAGGAACGCGACCAGCCGCCAGGTCAATGAGGGTGTCAAAGAGAATGTCCTCGCCCCCATGCCCCACCAGGACCTCCAAGTGCTCGTAGCGCCAGCCCGACGGCCCGGTAGAGGAAGCCCGCGGGACCGCACGCATCACCTCCAGGAAGCAGTCGCGGTCCAGCCGGAGGGGGGCCGGCAGGGGGTCCGGCACGGGCAGCTGGAATCCGGGCTCCGCAGGGTGAAGAGCCTCCAAGGCCGCCAGGGTAGCCGCATTGGCGGGGGCCAGCTTGGCCATTTCCAAGCGGGTCATGGCCCGGCTGAGCTGCCCCTCGCGGACGAGGCGGATGACGTCGGCGGCCACCCGCTCGAAGTTGACCTCCCCCGACAGCCGGGCCGTGCGCGGGGGCGGCACGCCAAACAGCCCCTCCCAGTCCCCCTGCAGAAAGCGTCGGCAACGGGCAATAACCGCACCCTGGAGGCCGCGCACACCACGCCCGAGAGGGGTGAGGAGCAGGCGGGGGGTCACCATGTGCAGTTTAAAGCCCAGCGGGTCGTCCGGAGCGGCGTGCATGCGCCGGAGAGAAACGATTGCACATTGCGCGAAAAGGCTACGCGCGCGGTGGGGGAGGTCGGTCAGGGTAGACGTCGGGTTGATGGCGCATGCATCCCAGGGAACCGTGTCAAGCCAACGCCAACTGGCCGAGTAGTCGGGCGGCGGGGGCTGGGAGCCGGTGGGAGCCGAGGCGGGAGGGGGGAGGGGGCCGGGACTGCTGGCCGGTTGAGGGGCCGTTGAGCAACACAGGCGCGCGCGTGCTGAGCGCGCCCGTGAATGGAGTACACCCGCTGGCAGTGAGCTTCCGGGCACCGGTAACAGCTCATGGCCTGCAGATCCGCCGCGCCGAGATCGGGGTGCACAGCGCGAAGGTGCTGGCAGAGGAGGTTACGGTTGTGGAACACACCAGCACACGGGGACCCCGTGGGAAGCAGCACGGCACACCGGTGAAGGCCGTCGGCGGGCGCTGAGTGGCGGGGAGCGGCGCCAGCAAAGGCAGGACGTGGGGCCTGCGGCGTCTCCCCAGCCGGGCCGGCAGGCGCGCGCACCACGACCCGACCAGCGCCCGGCAGCCCGCCGGGGCCACGGAGGAGGCAGTGCCCACCGGGGAGACCCCCAGCGGAGGGGGATCGAGAACGCCGGCGCCCCTCCCAGGGGGACTCGCCAGCGCGCCCGCGACCACCCCAGGCCCCGGCAACGAGGCCGGGGGCGGCGGCCGAGGGGTCGGGGAGGCAGCTGGCCCCGGGGCCCGGTGGGGACCCGGCAGGGGACCCAGCGAGACCGGGGGCGGGCCGAGAGGAAGCGCAGTCCCAGGGGGCGGCACAACAGCCCGGCACAACGGGCAGCGCGGCACGGAGTGGAGCAAGCTGCGCGCGATGCACGCTTGATGGAATGTGTGGCCGCACGCGGGCAGGCGACACAAGCCATCCCCCGGCCGGAAGGGCTCAAGGCAGATGGCACAGGAGCCCGACTCGGGGTCGTCCCCCTCCAGAAGGGACCGGACATGAGGGGGGGCGGGTCCCAGCCGGCCTCCCAGCAACCCGGGAGAGCAGCAATCTGGGCGCGCGAGAGGATGCCGACCGGTTGGTCAGCCGCGGGGTGCCATTCGTGCGGGATGCCTGCCAACTCCAGGATGTCGTGGAGGAAGGCAGAAACAGGCGTCCCCGCGGTTAGGGGCTGGGCGCGCCCGGCCGAGTCCACCAAGATGGCCTGGCCGCCCTGAACCGCGATGGGGGCCCCGAACTCCACACGCAGCATGGCGGCCTGCGCCAGGCTGAGGGAGGTGATGAGAAAGCCCCCACTGGCAACCGGGCCGGGAGGCGGGGCCTGGGCGTCCAAGAAGAGGCGAAGCTGCCGCGGGGACATGAGGCCCAGGTCGGCGCCGCCCGCGAGGTAGGCCGCCCGCACCGAGACCTGTGCGTCTCGAGCCACCGCCGTGACGAACTCGACCACCTCCTGACCCACCCGCTCGTCCAGGGAAAGCAGCTCTTCCTGCCGGGCGGCCGGGAGATGCCACGGCAGCCGGCAGCCGGCGTGATATCCTTCCAAGACATACCCCCAAAGAGTCGAGGCCGTCACCGGGGGGGCGGCGGAAAGAAATGTCGCCCGCACCTGCGCAACTAGGGCCAGGAAGGCCGGGGGCCTAGGGAGCGAGGGGAAGGCGGCCTCCCCCGACCGCGTCCAGCAACAAAGGGCAGTACGCCCAAGAAAAGGTGGCGCGGCCCACCACGCCGACAATGTGCGAGGGCGGCCACGAGGTGAACGCGTGGGCCCGGGGGCCGCCGTCCCACGCGGCAAGGACGGGGGTGGCGGCTGGGTGGCCAACCGCGGCCGGGGGAAGGGAGGCCAGAGCGTCGGGGAGCGAGGGGCCGGGGGCGGGCGCCGGGGTCGCCAGGCCCGCCGGGGGTCGGCCGGGCCAGCCCAGGCGACAGCGCCGCGCCCCCGTCGGCGGGGCCAGGCGACGGGTGGGGCCCCGGGGCCGAGGGCGCCAGGGCCCGAGCAACGGCGGCCCCATCGGGCAGGCCACGGCCCGCCCCGAGGGCCTCGGCAGGGGGGCACACGGGGCAGGGGGCCGGAGCACCCAGCGGGGAGGGCAGCCCGGGGGCCCGCCGGGGGGGACAGCGCGGGCACGTCCAGGAGCCCGGCGGGACCCGGTAGAGCCGGGGAGTAAGACACTGCAAGTGCCACCCGGAATTGCAAGCATCACAAACTAACATGTGGTGCCCGCGGTGCCCGCTCCGGCAGACCTCGCAGACCAAGGAGGGGGAGACCGGGGCGCCCGAGCCCCCCGCAGCCGGGTCGCCCACCTCCGCAAGAAGGGCCGCAAGCCGAGAGGACCGCCGAGGCGCCAACCGGGGAGCGGGGGAGCCGTTGGGCGAAGGGGGTCGTGGGTCGTCCATGAACAATCAGGGCAGGCGTGGCAGCCACCGAGGGGGGGGGCGGGGGGTGTGGGGGGCGGAGCCCCCCACGCGGGGGGTTTGGGGGGCGGCAGCCCCCCAACGCGCTGCGGTCGCGGTACCGCCTGCCGTCCGGCACTTTGAAGCCCGCCGGTGCTATAATTCCTATCGTCCACGCATGTTTTCCCCTGCCTCAAACCGCACGTTGCATTTAAATCTGGAGCCCAAAATTCACTGAAAACGTGTGCCAGCCGGTAGCAAACTGGGCCAAGCTGCCACGGAATGGTGGTACCGCCTGCCGTCCGGCACTTTGAAGCCCGCCGGTGCTATAATTCCTATCGTCCACGCATGTTTTCCCCTGCCTCAAACCGCACGTTGCATTTAAATCTGGAGCCCAAAATTCACTGAAAACGTGTGCCAGCCGGTAGCAAACTGGGCCAAGCTGCCACGGAATGGTGGTACCGCCTGCCGTCCGGCACTTTGAAGCCCGCCGGTGCTATAATTCCTATCGTCCACGCATGTTTTCCCCTGCCTCAAACCGCACGTTGCATTTAAATCTGGAGCCCAAAATTCACTGAAAACGTGTGCCAGCCGGTAGCAAACTGGGCCAAGCTGCCACGGAATGGTGGTACCGCCTGCCGTCCGGCACTTTGAAGCCCGCCGGTGCTATAATTCCTATCGTCCACGCATGTTTTCCCCTGCCTCAAACCGCACGTTGCATTTAAATCTGGAGCCCAAAATTCACTGAAAACGTGTGCCAGCCGGTAGCAAACTGGGCCAAGCTGCCACGGAATGGTGGTACCGCCTGCCGTCCGGCACTTTGAAGCCCGCCGGTGCTATAATTCCTATCGTCCACGCATGTTTTCCCCTGCCTCAAACCGCACGTTGCATTTAAATCTGGAGCCCAAAATTCACTGAAAACGTGTGCCAGCCGGTAGCAAACTGGGCCAAGCTGCCACGGAATGGTGGTACCGCCTGCCGTCCGGCACTTTGAAGCCCGCCGGTGCTATAATTCCTATCGTCCACGCATGTTTTCCCCTGCCTCAAACCGCACGTTGCATTTAAATCTGGAGCCCAAAATTCACTGAAAACGTGTGCCAGCCGGTAGCAAACTGGGCCAAGCTGCCACGGAATGGTGGTACCGCCTGCCGTCCGGCACTTTGAAGCCCGCCGGTGCTATAATTCCTATCGTCCACGCATGTTTTCCCCTGCCTCAAACCGCACGTTGCATTTAAATCTGGAGCCCAAAATTCACTGAAAACGTGTGCCAGCCGGTAGCAAACTGGGCCAAGCTGCCACGGAATGGTGGTACCGCCTGCCGTCCGGCACTTTGAAGCCCGCCGGTGCTATAATTCCTATCGTCCACGCATGTTTTCCCCTGCCTCAAACCGCACGTTGCATTTAAATCTGGAGCCCAAAATTCACTGAAAACGTGTGCCAGCCGGTAGCAAACTGGGCCAAGCTGCCACGGAATGGTGGTACCGCCTGCCGTCCGGCACTTTGAAGCCCGCCGGTGCTATAATTCCTATCGTCCACGCATGTTTTCCCCTGCCTCAAACCGCACGTTGCATTTAAATCTGGAGCCCAAAATTCACTGAAAACGTGTGCCAGCCGGTAGCAAACTGGGCCAAGCTGCCACGGAATGGTGGTACCGCCTGCCGTCCGGCACTTTGAAGCCCGCCGGTGCTATGAGTCCTATCGTCCACGCATGTTTTCCCCTGCCTCAAACCGCACGTTGCATTTAAATCTGGAGCCCAAAATTCACTGAAAACGTGTGCCAGCCGGTAGCAAACTGGGCCAAGCTGCCACGGAAAATATATATAAATTCGGCCATCTACTGTCGCACCTGGCAGACATGCCACCTTGGGAGGGTTTACAAAAATGCAGCCCTTTTGCTGGGAGTCGGAAATTTCTACCAATGTTTGCCTCTTTCGTTTGCTTAGCATGCATTTGAGGGTTACCACGGGCCAGCTCTGCAAGAGTGCATTGGCATTGGCAGCACAGGACAGGTTGCACTACCTCGACACAAGGGTGTCATAATTGGCAGTTGTGGGCATATGCGCATGAAACCCCCCAGGCCATCGAAGGGAACCGACCAAGAATACCACAGGTCCCAGCGCATTGTGCCCTGGGACCTAGTATGCAGCTCTGCCATTATAAATGCTGGGCAACGCAGCAACAAGTTTAGGTCACTTGGGTGGCTGGGTCGAAATGGCCCCATGTAAACCCATGCTGGTACCCAGTGGGCGCGCCTCGGAGAAGATTCTCCAGTTATCCGCCAACTTTGCCACCTGGAGGCACGTGCCGCGGTAAATGTAGCGAGAAATCTTACTGCGCTGCTAGAAGCTGGGCGCCTGTCAAGGTATCTGGGTTAGGGAATCATGACGATTTGGGCAGGTCGCCCTGGTGCCCTAGGAGTTGCCATGTCAAGCGGTGCTTCCAAGCAACTGCATGCCCCAGCCTCGGCGGACTGAATCAGCCAACTGGACTGCCTGCCCCAGGTGGCCTTACGCCTTGTCGTTGTCCTTACATTGCAGCCCTTGCGTAGATCTCCGATCCATCGTCCTCCATCTCCCAAAATAGATGCAGCTGTTGTAGGGCAGCGCTAAGGAAGGCCCACCTCCTTTCTCAGCATGTGAGGGGCCTCATGGTTGATGAGAGCGAATGGATGGCATCCCCCGATCCCTGAATAAAGGCGTCGGATCTGACCCACCCCGCCTCCCCTTCCGTTCTTTCCCCTCCCTGCACCACCTTCCGGAGATAAGCGGAGCGCACGCTTGTGTCCATGCGAAAACCCGCTGGCATGTTTGTGCCGGTCACCGGAAAGAATTACGATAGATACAAGTCACGGCATGGTGAAAAAAATGGCGCCGTTGCATGGCACCACTCCCTTCGCGCAGTACACCGTGCGCGCACCGTGGACAGCAGAAAGGCTGGCTGTTCAGCGGGGCAGGGGATGTAGACACAGGTTAGGGAATGTACAACATGCCCATGTGATAAGGCCACCGAGACACCCGGCGCACGGCACGCAGCCACTGGATGATCCCCTGAATACGTTTGTTATGCAGTCAGCGCATAGACAAGCATGGGCTGTTGGATGCTACAACCTCGCCGCAGTTGCCGGTGCTGCTCTTTCGGGCACCTGGTGGCAACGATGGGTGGCAACAACGGTGGTGGCGGTGACGGCTGTAGGTATCACCTCTGGCCCTGTGCGGAGGACAGCATGGCGCCACCTGGCAGCGGCCGCGTGGCGTACGCCGGCCTCTTGCCCGACAGCCGCTTGTAGGCCACACGCATGACCGAGCGAATGTACTCCCCTGCCCGCTGGTCGTTGAAGGGGCGGCGAACGATCATGGTGGCCTGCGCCCAGGGGGTGGGTAGCCGGGGGGCGGGGGTTGAAGGTAGGTGGCGTGGGGTGGGGTGGGGTGGGGTGGGGTGGGGTGGGGTGGCATGGGTTTGACGGAGGGCGCATTGGTGAGGCCGGGTGGGTAGAATTGGGGAATGCGTTTTTGAACACGTAGGCCGAACGGCGGATGGCGGGGTGAGCAGTGTGGTGACAGGCAGCTTGTATCTTAGGCAGAAACTCCCCGGTAAATCCCCCTTTCCCCCTGTGCGGCAGTGCCCGGCTCCCAAATGCGAGAATGCCTCCGGACTGCACTGCTCACACAGAGGGAAACAGGTAAACCGCGCACACTCATAAAACGTCATCAAACATCTAAATACGCAGGTGACACCAACAACCGATGCCACGCCGGTCATACGCACCACGAACCGGCGGCCGTTGGGGCATGCGATGATGCCAGTGTCGCCGACGGCAAAGCCGATGTCGCCCGTCTTGTGTGCCACCTGGCAGAGACAAGCGGCCCAGGAAAATAGACAATGTGGGCCACGCGGGCCAGCATTGTGTTCGTTCGTTCGTTTGTTCGTTAATATTGCGGTAGCCACCTGTACAACAACACATGCAGAAGCTTGTGTCGTTTTGCCATGAATGTTCTCCCTTTAAATGCCATGTGTTCCGATTGGCAAAATAGCAATGCCGCGCACAGTGAAGCCATGCCATGCTAAGAGAAGCAATGCCGCAAATATGTGAAGCAATGCCATGCGCAGTGAAGCAGTGCCGCGCACAGAGAAGCAAACGGGACCAAGGAAAACGAGCCAACCGTCACACGTCAAGTGCCGTCAACACTTTTCCGTTTGTCCAGGTAGCTCCCAGCAACGGTCAGCGGTCATCGCGTGCGTGCGATAGCAGATAGTGATGAGACGCCACTTCCTGCGGCTGCCCCCACCTTGGCGTCAGGTGCGACCACCGTCTGGCTAGCGAACAGCGAGTCGTTGATCGTGGTACGCAGGATCTCCATCGCAAGGTCACGGCTCGGCAACGACAGCAGGTGGCCGCTGCCAGTAGCAAACAAGAGGTAGCAAACATAAGGGATGGTGAACCCAAGGGTTGGGCGGTGGCATACACAAGCGGCAGCACGCGCAAGGAGATGGGGTAGCGGAGAGCAAGGGGCCTACATATTGAAGCCGGTGGAGGCACAGGCCATGCACTGCAGGCCTGATGTCTACGCATCCGGCACACACGCGCAGCACCCATACACTCAGCAACCGCACACTCAGCACACACCCATTCAGCACAAACACATCAGGCACACACACATGATGTGGGATAGTGAGGAATTATGACGCAACTTAGCCACCAGCAAAGGTTTCGTGAACATCAAACAAGAGCAAGATTGTGGCCAAGCACCTGCCTGCCGTCCCCGTGATTTGATGACCAGCCAAAGCTTAAGGCACAGCGACTAGCCCATTTCAGTGTGCGCTCTCTACATGACTACCAGCAACCTGTCAATAATTTCTCCCCTGCAATGGCACAGAGCCCACAATCACCCAGAACACCCAACTAACAAGGCCTCCCCACCATTGCACACGATAGCTGGGGCCCACAGATGCTACCCCCAGGCCTGCCTGTGACCATTGCTTGCTTCAGAAGAGTCATGTGCATTGTATGCTTTACACGTAGGTGCCCCATTCAGAGGTTGCGCCTCATGATTGTGGTCCAGCAACGAGCTTACCAATCGCTGCACGAGCAAAAAAGAGCCGCTCCAAGAGGAGGCACAACAGTTTCTCCCTCGTGCTCGTGTTCTAGGTGCTATCCAACTCCCTATCGCGAATAGCCACCGGTTCGCGACGGGTTGATCGGTCCACACACCTTTCAGGTGGGTGGGCGTGAGAGAGAGAGAGGATACATCCCATCCACCACGTGCCTGGCACCAAGGAAGCACAGCACGTGCCGGGGTATGTGAACAAAACAAATCCAAAGGTCCATCACAAAGGTGAACCCCCCTGTGGGTGCCCGCATTCATCCCCCCCACACACACACACACCTCCCCCCACCCACCCACCCGCCCACCCACCCACCCACCCACCCACCCACCCACCCACCCACCCACCCACCCACCCACCCACCCACCCACCCACCCACCCACCCACCCACCCACCCACCCACCCACCCACCCACCCACCCACCCACCCACCCACCCACCCACCCACCCACCCACCCTCCCACCCACCCACCCACCCACCCACCCACCCACCCACCCACCCACCCACCACCCACCCACCCACCCACCCACCCACCCACCCACCCACCCACCCATCCCCACCCACCCACCCACCCACCCACCCACCCACCCACCCACCCACCCACCCACCCACCCACCCACCCACCCACCCACCCACCCACCCACCCACCCACCCACCCACCCACCCACCCACCCACCCACCCACCCACCCACCCACCCACCCACCCACCACCCACCCACCCGCCCGCCGGCCCGCCCGCCCGCCCGCCTGCCCGCCCGCCGGCTTGTCGGCCCGCCCGCCCGCCCGCCCGCCCGCCCGCCCGCCGCCGCGCCGCCCGCCCCGCGCCGCGCCCGCCCGCCCGCGCCGCCGCCCGCCCGCCCGCCCGCCCGCCCGCCCGCCCGCCGCCGCCCGCCCGCCCGCCCGCCCGCCGCCCCGCCCGCCCGCCCGCCCGCCCGCCGCCCGCCCGCCCGCCCGCCCGCCCGCCCCCGCCGCCCGCCCGCCCGCCGCCCGCCCGCCCGCCGCCCCCGCCGCCCGCGCCGCCCGCCCGCCCGCCGCCGCCCGCCGCCCGCCCGCCCGCCGCCCGCCCGCCCGCCCGCCCGCCCGCCCGCGCCGCCCGCCCGCCCGCCCGCCCGCCCGCCGCCCGCCCGCCCGCCGCCCGCCCGCCCGCCCGCCCGCCCGCCCGCCCGCCGCCCGCCCGCCCGCCCGCCCGCCCGCCCGCCCGCCCGCCCGCCCGCCCGCCCGCCGCCGCCCGCCGCCCGCCCGCCCGCCCCCGCCCGCCCGCCCGCCCGCCCGCCCGCCCGCCCGCCGCCGCCCGCCCGCGCCCCGCCCGCCCGCCCGCCCGCCCGCCCGCCCGCCCGCCGCGCCGCTGCCCGCCCGCCCGCGCCGCCCGCCCGCCCGCCGCCCGCCGCCCGCCCGCCGCCGCCCGCCCGCGCCGCCCGCCCGCCCGCCCGCCCGCCCGCCCGCCCGCCCGCCGCCCGCCCGCTTGCACCCTCACCTGTCCAAAAGCGCGAGTAGGTAGGACAGGTCGCGGGCGCTGGTGGTGTTGCGCCCGTCCAGGTCGGGCAGGGGGGCACGCAGCTGAGGGGGACATGCACACACGCACATCCAACAAGTGGTCCATGGGCATGTGTTTGTAGGGTGCCACACACACGTGCACGACAAGGGCACAGCACAGCAAGGGCACGCGACTGTTACTGGGGCATTACAGGGGCGCTGTAAGTATGCACACAAGACCACAAGGGCGCAGCATGCGACACGGCCAGGCGGGTGCAGCTCCCACGTAAACAAGGTGGCAGCATGAGGGTGGCAGGGGCGTGTTAACCTACACAGCAGCGGCAGGAGAGGAGCACTGGGACAGGTTTCCTGGCGTCAACAGTTCTGGCCGGTGGGTGACAAGCGGCAGCGATGGCGCGCCGAGCGAAGCCCAAACGCGGCGCCGCTCCTACAACTTCACAATATTCTAGTATAAGAAGTCGTTGCAAACTAACGCCCGCTAGTACTTTGCGTGGGATAACTGGGGACGCATAGCCTCAATCAAGTCCCAGGCGTGGTACCTAAGAACTCGCCAACACACTCTTGAAGGCGAGCAAACCTATAGCCTTGCAAGATAATCCCTTTCATGCTGAATCCCTACGTAAACAGCCCGCAGGCGGAACCCAGAGAGGCCACATGGGAGCCATCCTGCTCAACTCTCACACTCGTCTCCTGCAAAGAAAATCGGACTCATTCTAACATTCAACCTGCCACCTACCCTCTCCCAAGCGCCTGCCTTCATCCCCCATGCGACACACACATCACCCCCCCCCACTCACCACCGTGTCCTCCAACCCCCACGAGCCAAACCGCTCGTTGACGACGCCCATCCCCCCCACGCGGTCCACCAGCAGGTTGGTCGCTGTGTTGTCACTGACCACGATCATCTGGTAGGCCACCTCCAGCGCGTCAAACCTTATGGGTATGTTGGGGAAAGGGGGTGGGGGAGATGTGGGGGGAAGGGGGTCAGACGAGGCAGGGAGGCAAGGGGACCACATCAGTGTTGGGGATGCAAGCAGTCTGCCAGTTTGCCGGATGGCCAGCTGCTTGGTGGGTGGGTGGGTGGGTGGGTGGGTGGGTGGGTGGGTGGGTGGGTGGGTGGTGGGTGGGTGGGTGGGTGGGTGGGTGGTGGGTGGGTGGGTGGGTGGGTGGGTGGGTGGGTGGGTGGGTGGGTGGGTGGGTGGGTGGGTGGGTGGGTGGGTGGGTGGTGGGTGGATTGGGCGGGCGGGCGGGCGGGCGGGCGGGCGGGCGGGTGGGTGGGTGGGTGGGTTGGGCGGGCGGGCGGGCGGGCGGGCGGGCGGGCGGGCGGGCGGGCGGGCGGCGGGCGGGCGGGCGGGCGGGCGGGCGGGCGGGCGGCGCGGGCGGGCGGGCGGGCGGGCGGGCGGGGGGGCGGGCGGGCGGGGGCGGGCGGGCGGGCGGGCGGGCGGGCGGGCGGGCGGGCGGGCGGCGGGCAGGCGGGCGGGCGGGCGGCGGGCGGGCGGGCGGGCGGGCCGACAAGCCGGCGGGCGGGCAGGCGGGCGGGCGGGCGGGCCGGCGGGCGGGTGGGTGGGTGGGTGGGTGGGTGGGTGGGTGGGTGGGTGGGTGGGTGGGTGGTGGGTGGGTGGGTGGGTGGGTGGGTGGGTGGGTGGGTGGGTGGGTGGGTGGGTGGGTGGGTGGGTGGTGGGTGGGTGGGTGGGTGGGGGATGGGGTGGGTGGGTGGGTGGGTGGGTGGGTGGGTGGGTGGGTGGGTGGGTGGGTGGGTGGGTGGGTGGGTGGTGGGTGGGTGGGTGGGTGGGTGGGTGGGTGGGTGGGTGGGTGGGTGGGTGGGAGGGTGGGTGGGTGGGTGGGTGGGTGGGTGGGTGGGTGGGTGGGTGGGTGGTGGGTGGGGGTGGGTGGGTGGGTGGGTGGGTGGGTGGGTGGGTGGTGGGTGGGTGGGTGGGTGGGTGGGTGGGTGGGTGGGTGGGTGGGTGGGTGGGTGGGTGGATTGGGCGGGCGGGCGGGCGGGCGGGCGGGCGGGCGGGTGGGTGGGTGGGTTGGGCGGGCGGGCGGGCGGGCGGGCGGGCGGGCGGGCGGGCGGGCGGCGGGCGGGCGGGCGGCGGGCGGGCGGGCGGGCGGGCGGGCGGGCGGGCGGGCGGCGGGCGGGCGGGCGGGCGGGCGGGCGGGCGGGCGGGCGGGCGGCGGGCGGCGGGCGGGCGGGCGGGCGGGCGGCGGCGGCGGGCGGGCGGGCGGGCGGGCGAACGGGCGGGCGGGCGGGCGGGCGGGCGGGCGGGCGGGCGGGCGGGCGGGCGGCGGGCGGCGGCGGGCGGGCGGCGGGCGGGCGGGCGGGCGGGCGGGCGGGCGGGCGGCGGGCGGGCGGGCGGCGGGCGGGCGGGCGGGCGGCGGGCGGGCGGGCGGGCGGGCGGGCGGGCGGGCGGGCGGGCGGGCGGGCGGGCAGGCGGGCGGGCGGGTGGGCGGGCGGGCAAGAGGGCGGGTGGGCGGGCGGTGGGTGGGTCAGTTAAATTGGCTGTTCACTTGATTGGTTGGTTGGTTTGTCAAGTGGTTGTTTGGTTGTGTGCGTGCACTGTATGGAGGCATGGTGATTGTATCACCCCATGCCACACTCCCACTTGACCTCACTCACTTGGTGCCCACCGGCTTGTATTGCATTCCCCCGCTCTCGCCCCCAATCAGGTCTGACCGCATCTCCAGCAGGTCCTCCAGTGACGCCCGGCCCATGTCCACGTCCTGCCACAAGGGAAGGCGCGGTGGAGACGAGAACGCATAAGGAGAGAGGGCATGGGCATTAGGACATGGTCTCTTGGACATAACCATCAAGACATGAACGGTAGGACATAATAAGTAGGACATGATCGTTAGGACAGAATCATTAACCCGTGTTATTATTTTCGAATGCGGTATATCGCTTAAGCTTTTTGCATCTGTAGAACGCGTATGGCACATCGTAAGATTTTTTCATGGACATGTTCATGCTCTCCAGCAAGCCCATTATTCACTTTTTTAAAAAAGCTACTGAGAGCTACCAGATACTGATTCAATGAAGAGATATAGTGGTTTGAGCACAGGGGGGTCTGGTCATGACCGCGACTTCATGACCATAGGTGACAACTCATGCATTTATTCACAAATGGTTCCTTAAAAAAGTCTGGCATTTTGCGTGAACTATGGGCGATATTTGTAGACAGTGTGGCACAAAACTCAGGGCCACTGCGCTATTTTCATATGCGTCACAAGTACTACGCAGTGAGCAGTAATGGCGGCCCCTAACAACATGATGCACCGGCACAAGCCCTGTACATGGGGCCGTCATGAGCTACGAGGGTCAAATCGTCGAAAATAGGTTGTTTACATGTTATACAACATCTAACAAACATCATATACCATACTTCCATGCTGTACATAACTAAAACAGGCAGCCATACCCAAAGCATAATCCATTCTTACAACCTGTTGCATCTGTGCCTCACGGAGAGGGAGGTGCTGGGTTTTTAACGCGTTTTCTCTTACATCGCGATGTATACAACCCGAGGCTCGACAACGTGATACATCGCGGTGCAAAATGACATGTGGCACACCCAGAAACCATGATGCATCCAACTCCCTCACCCGCGCTGACACCAAAGTTCAGTGGTAGATTCTTGCGTACGGCCGTCACAAAAGATCGCAAAAGTGCACCAATTTTTTTTAGATTCTCTAATATGTACGCGACCTCCATACCAAGTTTCAGACCTAAAATCTCGTATCTACTGGGTCTGCCGCGTGTCAGATTACAACGCGATACATCGCGTTCTAACCCTATAACACGATGTATCGGATTGTAAAAACAACACGGGTCAAAACATGAACTGTAGGACATCAACATCAACATTAGAACATGATCATAGGGACATAATCATTAGGACATTATGATTAAGACATGAACAGTAGGACATAGTCACTAGAAAATGATCGTTAGGACATCATCATTAGGACATGATCGTTAGGACATCATCTAAGGACACGTTCGTTGGGACACGTGAGCACAGAAGGGAGGGCGTTGGGGAGGCCATGCGGAGAGCCGTGCAAATGGGACAAGCACAGAGCAGGCTGGCTGAACGGGGCCCAGAAAGAGGACTAATAAACAATTCACATGCCACAACGAACGGGCACCCAGAAAATCTGTGCAAGAATCATGGCGCAGAAAGCTCATGTGCACGCTATCCTGCCACACCCACGCACACATCCTAGCTGCAACCATGCATGCACGCTACTCCTCCCCCACGGCAGTGCCCACGCATGCACGCACGCACGCACGAACGCACGCGACCCTTACGCCCAGATGGAAGATGTTTCCGCTAGTTGGAAGGTGCAACTTCCCCCCCCCCCCCCCCCCTCCCGTTGCCCTACCCACACCAACATATCCAAGCATGATTACCCCCATCCCCACCCCCGCACCTGCAGGAAGCAGATGAGTACGGGCAGCTTGATGAGCGACGCGGCTGGGAACGTCTCGATCGCGTTGCGCTCGAAATACTCGCCCGTCTCCGGGTCAAATATCGACATGCCGACGGACATGCCGGCGGGCAGGTCGCGTTCCGCCGCATCCCTAATGTCCGACATCTCTTCTGTAAACGTCACCAGGTCGCCCAGCCGGCCGGGGCGCGTGGGCAGGCGGCCGTTCAGGATCCATTCCTGGGGCACCATGGGCTGACCACCCTGGGGGATGCCAGTCGAGGGATGATATGGGGGGAAAGGGTGTAGGGAGTGCGGGCCACGTGTCAAGAAATGCACGTAAACATCCTCACTGTGGGCAACATGAAAAGGGCGAAGACACAGGCCTCCCAGACCGGCTGCCTCTCACCATGCTGGCACACGATGCTGTCACGTAATGTGTACGTGCGGTCTAGATCCTTCGCAGGCCTGGTGGGGTGGCAGCGAGATTGCTCCGTGGCCATCGTAGTTTTGTGTTGTAGTTCGTTATACCTTGTGCTGACGGGATCCTTGCATGCCCGTGTCAGATTATCATTATTTTCTTTAGGGTACTTCTTCTGTTGGGGGGTTTCCTTATGTTGCATGCCCATCTCAACTCCGTTATTTATCATTATCATTATCAATTAATGCATACTGCGTGCGTGCGTGCGTGCATGCCAGGTGTCATTATGTCAGCAATACAAAGGCATTGCTTCGCCAGTACTCCGCCATCCCATCTCCAAAACATCGGTATTACATCGACACACGCTAGCATCTGCACACCCACGTGCACCAAGTGGATGCGGGGCAAGGGACCTGCGTAAGCAAAGGCATGGTATCCGTTCATGCACACGTGCAGATAAGGAATCAGGTACGTACCACACAGACTGCATCACGGATGTAGAAAACCACATAGACCGCACCACCGTACCCGCACGCTCACGTCCAATGTGTGGATGATAGACAAACAAAGGAGAAGTCAAGGCATGGCATGCGTGACGGATGCCATAACAACCACCCCATGCACACACGCAGTTAGACAGTATACAAGAAGAGTGGTGAAGAGTCCTAGATAGTATACAAGAAGAGTGGTGAAGTCAGGCTGCATGCGTGCATGTGACATAGTGTCAGAGAGTTCACGTGAACTTGGTAGGTGTTCTATTCGTTGTCATTTGATACATTCTACATTATCCATCAAACACATCAATTACTACGTGAGCGCCACCGTCCGACGCTCACGTGCGCGCTGCTCGTCATCATGTCATACACCCTTTCCCATCAAGCGACAACAACGACCACCACCCCACTCACATGCACTTTGTAGATGCGCTGCTCGTCGTCCACCGTGAGCGGGAGCGTCTCCAGCGGGATGTACTGCAACGCGGTGCCCGCGATGCACATGGCCCCCACCAGCGCGATCGCGCAGCGGTACGCCAGCAGGAGCGACTCGCGCACGAGCGGGATGGAGGCAACGCGCGTGACGGCCCGCACGATCAGCGCGAGCCAGGGGGGGAGCGTGAACGTGGGCAGCCGCGGAAGCTGGGGGGGGGGGGGGGGGAAGGGAGGAATGGGGCCCTCACGGGGTGGGGTGGGGGGAGGGGGGGTGGGGAGAGTAGAAGAAGAGGCACACAGTAGAGGCACAATGGGGGGGCATTTGGGGAAACAGGGGAGAACGGGTAGAAGGGGTGGGGTGGGGTGCAGGGGTGTGTGCGTGGAGGGAGGGAGGAAGAGGGGAGGGATTAAGAATATACACAATGTGAGTGCCAAGGAACGCAAGGAGATGCGGATATATCGGGATTGTGAAACGGCATGAGTCCTACGCAAGGACGAAGCCTACCACACATCAAGCGCAGCGGTGCGTACCGAGGGCAGCTTGGGAACTTGGGGCATCGTGCTTGGCCGGGGCCGGGACAGCCTCGGCCGCGGGCGTCCGCTAGGGTTCCCGAATACGGAGGGCGGCCGGCCGTCGCCTTCGTCATCGGGACCAATTTCCCTAGGGGAGCGGGAAGACGCGTGTACTACCAGATAATGCCGACAGCTGCGCGCGTCTCGAGGCAAAATCCGGTCTCCGCCTGCCAGGGGGGATGCCTGTGTATGCGAGCCCCGATGTCGCCAAAAGGCTGCATTGCCATCAGCAATGCTTGGTAACGGGCGCCGCAAAGCTCTTCTGTTCGTGGTATTCATACACGGACAGAAGTCCCCTACCGAATTGCGCCCTACACTTGCGAATGCTTTTGATGGCATGTTGGCACGGGCAGCGGCGACCTCGACTGCCCCTGAGGCGTGCCGAACCGCGTACTGCATTTGATGCATTGGAGGGAAAATATGTTATATATATTCCTAATGTCGTTCCACGTTTTACTAATCAAACATTTGAACCATTGCCGGGGCCGATTCCCGGACCAGACGGTGCTGTCAAAAGTAAAATCTAGTATGCAGTTTGCGAGTCAGCAACAGACAGATTGTGCATTGAAGAGCTTACGCGTCGTACAGTGCGTTTCTAGCGGCTATAACCTACTAAATTCTTAACTAATGGGCGAATCATCCATTCATCATCCCTGGTGTCCACCATGAGCGCGAAATAAACAAAAAACATGGCTGAGTAAAAGCAATAGCTATGACAATCACGATTCACGCGTCCCGGCAGCCGTAGGCGAACTCCCGCGGGAAATTTTCTGTGCCAGAGCCTCCTTACGTTTTCTCCAATCCATGGCGTGACACGGGCAGAAACGCGGGCAGACAGGAACGCAATTATCTAGATCTTGGAATGTAAAAACAATTGGACCAACTACCGAGCCCTCGCCCGTGAGTCATGACCAGTCATGTGACATGAGGCATGTCAGTCAGTCAGTCAGTGATACTCAGTCAGTAGTTTTCAACGCCAATGGAGTACTACTAGTCAACTATTCCGTCCATTGGCTTCGGTGACGAAAGTAGCAAATAGTTCTGACCTCTGTGCCCGGTTCGCGCGAATCTTAAGTCCTCTCGCAGAAAAAAATGTCGCAGAGCAACTTGTAACAGCGACAGCGAGCTTGTGATGCAGCAAGGAAGTCGATCGTTTTGCTCAATATCCGTGCGGAATCCTTGGTTGTTTTAACGAGCACGTGCATTGTGAAAGTATACACGCGCTGAATTTCGGGATGACGCAGGTCACACTATAATTTTACTACAAAACAATGTGCGCATTCTGCTCCCCAAACCCTCGTTGGGATGGAAACTGGCACGACATGTCAGTGAGACGTTTCGAGCTGCTATGACATAGGAATGTTGCACTTGTGGCAATCGCCTACCGTTAGGGCTGATCTGTTTTTTCCTTGCACAGAAACCTCGCAAGCTCAATTCTGGCGCATGAAGCTCTTAGCGCGGGTGGCGCAATGCACGTCTCCACTCCGTTGGCCAGCGTTTGTTAGCATGCCCCTGTTATCAGCCCAGTGGGAAGTCATGAAACCGATCATGGATTTTCGGTGTCGACCTTCGCCTTTGGTCCTTGCATGTGCCCGTAATGTTTGTGATGCCGACTACGGGGCCCGCCGTGAGCAGCACCGCCGCCCCCGCCCGCTTCATTCCCTTTTTAACAGTCTAGGTCCCTTTTCGACAGTTGCACGTACAACAATTGTACGTGGGAAACAATGCGCCCATGGACGCATACAAACGGATAGTTGGTGTCGCGTCCAACGCGACGGGAAAGCCGCCGACGCAGGGCGTGCAGTATCAACATCCGCAGCTTTTGCTGCCGGCAGCATGCTGGGGTGGACGCCGCTCCGCATGGGTACGTCCGGGTTGAGAGGGACGAGAACGGGCAATTTTCATTGCGCTCGCGTTGAGCTGCGCGCCATGGATACCCTCTCACTGCCCACTATGGCGAGTGGGCACTGTGTTCCCTACTGGGCAAGGCTCTCTCTGAATTCCCCCATCCCCAGCATTTCACAAACATGCTCACATCGACCACAATCCTCTGGGTAGATGCATCCATCCTGGATGTGGCCGACTTGTTCTGGACTAGTTGCGTTTGAGAATGAGATATTTTGTACAGAATTTGCATGGGTTTGTGGCTTAAGAAATTGGAGATTGCGTTCCTATCTCATCCCTGCCATTCTTAATACCCTCCCCCCCCCCCCCCTTTATGGCAGAAGCCCGTCTCTGCTGCATCCTGCATATGTGCACGTGCCTACTGGCATATGCACAGAAGGGACCCCTTGACCCCCCCGCCACGGCTGCCCGCCTACGTTCACAAAAACACGCAACTGCGTCATGTGGGCATAAATGCTCGATGAGCGGAGTGTGGGATGCCCGACGAGATAGGTGACCCAATACAGCACACGAGCACGATACTTCAGCACGGTACTGTATACACGTAGTACAGTACTTCAGTTTGGTACAAGAGTATAGTATACGGTACTCTAGTACGATTGTCTGGCCCTGTGCACATGTGATGGGGGCGGTCCGCCTTCCATTGCCTTGTCAACGATTCCCCTTTCCTTGCCTTGCCAGCGCCTGCTCCTCACATGCACAGACCACTCAAGCCCACGTTCACACCCTCATGCCTGAGCCAGCCACTGGCCATGGTCTGACACGACTATGCCATGGTTTGAAACCCTTGCCGTGGTTTGAAACCTTTCAAGTCATTGCGGGAAGCTGCCGGGGAATGTTTAGGAGGCGATGATTGCCCACCAACCTGCTGGCGCCATGCGCGCTACTTCATCCGCGCGATTTGTTACTCCAGCATCGGTGATGTGATCCCTGGATGCATGTTCCGTGATGTTTCGTCTCCCCGTGATGTTTCGTCTCCCGATGTTCCGTGATGTTTCGTGATGTTTCA
Source organism: Mesostigma viride (assembly GCA_009746045.1). NCBI lineage: Eukaryota > Viridiplantae > Streptophyta > Mesostigmatophyceae > Mesostigmatales > Mesostigmataceae > Mesostigma > Mesostigma viride. The sequence goes on from RPFO01000644.1 coordinate 640,884, forward strand.
TCCCGACTCCCAAGGTATGCGGCTCCCTGACCGTGCCGCGAATATAGGGCAATCATGGCGTGTCTCCTCATTCAGCACCAGTATAGACACGTCCACGCAGCAGCCCAGGCGCTGGGTAATGTTTCAACTGGTTGCATGCCTAGTGGGCTTTGCTTGCCTGGGCCTGGCTTTCCTGCTTGCTTTGCTCTCGTGTTGCTTATGTCATCGCTCAATGCATACCCACCCTTTCGTTTCGCTCTCAGGCGCACCCGGTGTGAGGCACACACACGCCACCACCGCCACCCGTCACCACGCGACCACCACCGCCGGTGCACAGCTCAACGGGATCACAGGGGGGACGCTGTTCCTGTCCCCCAGCGAGGAGGCCACGGAGGCGCTGGCGACCGTGCTGGCAAGCCAAGCGAGGGCCGGGGACGTGCTGTGCCTGTACGGCGACGTGGGCATGGGCAAGAGCGTGTTCTGGTGAGGCATGGGCAAACGCGTGGTGAGGGCCAGGGTGTGCTCCTGTGAGGGCAAGAGGGTGCAGTGGTGAGGGTAAAGGCGTCCGCTGTTGAGAAGGACCAGGAGGGTGCTTACCGCCTGCATGCCCCGCTAATGTGCGTGTGGAGGATAGTTGATGGGCCATGGCGGTGAGGGGGCCACTTCCGTGAATGGTGCTGTGCCCATGTCTATGATAATTGTATATGATCAAATATTTGTGCTCATATTTGCAAGGCATGCTCTGCTCCTAGCTTTCCTTTGCCCGGCGCGGTGGCCATTTCTTACGCCATTTCCATGCTTTCATTGCTTGTGTCTCACATCATCGGGGGTACCTGGCCTGGTTAATTTCATAACACGGGACGCGCTGTTCTTGCCCCTGTGTGGTGGCCTCCTGGTGCAGTGCAGAAGGGGCCAGTCGCGGGTGGGCAGTTTGGGGGCCAGGATGCCTTGGAGCTAGAGGGAGGGAGGAGCGGCAAGGGAGCGGGGTGGGAATAAGTAAGGAAGGAGTGTATGCATTAGGAGGACGGCAGCACTATGGGGATGGCACAACTCACTGGGAATGGATCACCTCCACATGCATGTGTATTCTTGCAAGGATGCAGACCTAAGAGCACGCGTGCCTGCGTCTGTGTCTGTCCGTCTGCCTTGTGCGTTTTTGTTATATCTGTTGTGTAAGCATGGCTGTGTGGCTTACACCACCGTTTGCCCCCCCTCCCCCCCCCCCCTCCCCTTCTTCTCCCTTGTCCTGCATGGTGCAACTCCGCTCTCCATCCTCCTGACTGCGTGCTCCGTTAATTAATAATCACGTAGACCGCGTGTTGGATACCCTGGCAAATATGCCCATCTGTGCGTGCCAACACCCCCCCCCATGCCCCCTCAAACTACCCCACTCGCAGCCGACAGTTCATCCGCGCGATAACGGGGGACGACGAGACGGTGGTGCCCTCCCCCACCTTCCTGTTGCAGATAATCTACGACGAGCACGAGGGGCCGTACGTGGGGGTGGGGGTGGGGGGAATACGTAGGGGAGTGGGGTTTATGCTTGCATGACGGCCGTACGTGGGCAGGAGGGGTGGCAAGTGCTCGTATGCGTGGTGGGGGTTGTGCGGAACTTTTAGCCTCATGTTTCCACAACGCATGACGGCCGTACGTGGGCAGGAGGGGTGGCAAGTGCTCGTATGCGTGGTGGGGGTTGTGCGGAACTTTTAGCCTCATGTTTCCGCAACGCATGACGGCCGTACGTGGGCAGGAGGGGTGGCGAGTGCTCGTATGCGTGGTGGGGTGTGTGCGGAACTTTTAGCCTCATGTTTCCACAACGCATGACGGCCGTACGTGGGCAGGAGGGGTGGCGAGTGCTCGTAAGCGTGGTGGGGGGTGTGCGGAACTTTTAGCCTCATGTTTCCACAACGCATGACGGCCCGTATGTCCGCTGATGGGGGGGGGCGGGCTTGAGGGTGTGTGGTTGGTACGTTGCCGCGACCCCCTCGTCTATCGCGTGATGGGGCGTACGTAGGGGCGGAGGGGCACATGCATGGTAGAAGGGTGGCGGTGGGCACATGGCCGCAGGTTGGTCACCACTTGGCAGGCGGGGCCACATATGGGGTGGCGGTGGTGGCGACGTGTAGGGTCGTTGGAGACTTTTCCTTTGGTGACATTTGCGGCTTGTTTGGCCCACAAGCTACTGAGTGGGGCGGAAGCAGCCTAACCCGTGATGGATGTTTCTGTTGTGCCCGCTTGCCCGGCAGGGGCGTGCAGATCTGACTAGGGCCTTGGTTTGACCTTGCCGTGTGGATACAATGCATCTGCTATGATTCTTTTGCTGTGACGCATGTGCGATGATGCTGGGTGTGTATACCTGTGCAACACGAACGTAGTGGAAATGTACTTTGTGTTTGGCACGCACTTGCTCTGCCGGCCGTGAAGTCTTTTCGTCAGGACGCTAGCTCTGCCCCAGATATCTAGCTTGCATGCTCCTCTGATCAGGACTCAGGGCATTTATCTCTCTCATCACAAAATCAACTACCCATGCTTTACCTTGAGAATCAACTACCCTTGCTTTTACCCTTGCTTTACTGTAAGTCCTTACCTTGACCTCCTGCTTGCGTTCCGTCCATGTGCAAGCCCCAATGGTAACATAAAAAGTAACAAACCTTCCAAGTACCTCTGCCTCATTAGTACCTCTGCGTGCTTTTCTTTGCCGCTGGCATCCCATCCGGCCCCTGTCTCTGCCCCAGGCCGGTGCACCATTTTGACCTGTACCGCTTGGAGGGGGGCGGCAAGACGTACGACCTGGGTCGTCTCGACCTGGACCACTCGTTCGCCTCAGGTACGCGCACATCATGTTTTTGGTCACGCATGTGGCAGAGTGCACCAACCTGGACTTCTTGTTCGCCTCAGGTATGCGCGCCCTAAGGTTTTGGTGCGTCCTGCAGCAGGTAGTTCCTGTACCCCCCGCGTTTTGCGTTGCTGGTCATCGTTCCCAGCACCATGGTGGAGGGGAACGTCTGTGTGCAGATGTGCCTCGCAAGTGGCACGTCTTCGTGGGAGGATGGCAGGGCCCGACGTCGTCAAGTGCCAACGCGTCTCAAATGTTTATTTGAACAAGGTGTTATAGATAAAGATGGATTAATTACTCGGGCTGGCTTAAGAGCGAAGTTTGGCTGCTTGCCATCTCAGGATCATTGTATGGAAATTCTGCCGGGCCATCTTGCGCCATTTCCCACTTGGATGCCACAAAAGAGTACTGCGTCCAACCTGCATCCACGCGCCCTCATGGCTACCTTGTTTCGACCTCCTGTTGCCTGTTGTTGGATGCTACCCGCAACTCTGGCGTCCATAGCCGTTTCGCTGATCGAGTGGGCCGACCGCCTCACAGGCAGCAACCGGCAGTCCCTGACAGGCGCAACCTCCCTGCCAGAAGATCGGCTTGATGTGTACATCTCCATGGCCGTGGCGGTGAGCGTGCCGAATAGGGATGATAGCATTAGAGTTTTGTATTAGCACATTGCTGCCTGGTACCTAAGCTGGACAGTGGGATCCTCGAATATGAATTTTGTTTCCTAAAGATATACGGCGAGAACGGATGATGAGGTGCCTAGGCCTTCCTCACTGGCAGCTGAAGCGGGCTTGATAGGCATTTTTTTTAAACAATGTTGCCAAGGACTGCGCATGAGTGCACGTTCATGTCTTTGTGGGCATCATCGTGCTAGGTTATCCTGAGACTTTAAGCTCCCCTGGACCTCTTAGCTAATGTATCTTTTCCGCCTCCCTTTTGGCGCATTACCTGTGCCTCAAACTTGCGCATTACCATCGGTGGATGTGAACCCGCCATCTGGCAAACAGACAAGCAGGGGAATATCCTCGTTTGACGATGCAGGGGACTTGCGATCACGCACCCTCAGCCCACCAGGCAGCGAAGATGCCCATGAGGAATCCGGTCGGCCGGACAGCGCTGATTCCGCAGAACCCGCAGCCGGTTTTGATGGGCCACTTGAAGAGGCGCCAGCTGGCGCTGATAGTCCTGCAGAGATCATGGTCACAGAAGACATGCTTCCACGGGGCTTTGTCCTGGTGCCACGTGGCACCCGGTGGCAGCGTGTCGTGGCGCGCCTGGCCCAAGCGGTGGAAGCCGCTCAATCCTGCGCAGGCAATGATGGTGAGGGGCCGGCCTTGGGCGGCCTTCAGGTTGCTCCCAAGGAAAGCATGTAGTGGATTTGAGACAGGCGTCCCTTGCTTCCCAAAGGTTAGGTGAACATGGCTCACTAGTCCTGGCAAGGAACCCGTTCTAAGAATGCGACTGGTGTGGGTTTCAATTTACTCTGAAGACCATTGGGAATTATTTATCTTGTTTTCTCACTTAATATTTATATCCATGTGCCTCCATTGGAAGACTAGGGAATGCGTACATGGAAAGGTGCTTATAGCAGCGCACTAGCTGGTTGGTATGTACATGTGTGTACAGGCTCACTGGTTTAGAACTGTGTGTGGCCAATTAATTTCTCGATAGTGAGTTGCATGGGATCGTCGAGGGAGCCCTAGCTCCTCTCACTGCCCCTGCAAGTGGGCGGCAGGCCACACAGAGCTCTCGATCTCCACATCACATGGTGCGGGCGCAACTGTGGGGGCAATATACAGCAAGGAGTAGGCTGATCGATGTGAAGCTCATGCATGGCATGCATGCATATAGCTTCTTATTTCTATAGAGCTATAGCTGGCCTGCGCTGGTTGTCTCATTGATATAACTTCTTTAATAATATAGATATAGAAAGCTGGAACTGCAAAGCTAGCTATGGTACGGATACCCGTGGGCTACTTCCTTTAGGCTGCATGCATGCACTAATTATACCAGTTGTGCTCCTAGATCTACTCGTGCTTTATTGACTAACTGATTGTCATGATCATATCCATGCACAAGGCTACACATTTCCATCTCCATTCATAAAAAAATTGGCTGACGGCGGAGCTCAGATCTTTTGCGTCTGAGCCCCAAATTCGGTCAGATCACTTGCATTCGATGCGCCTTTTTAAGACGCACTCGCCAGGATAATCGGTTACGGCTGAATTGCAGTATCGACAAAGTTACGCATGTGACAAGCAGCTATTACGACTCCAAACTTAAAGCAAAACGAGGTTTGGAAAAGGAGCTTTCCGGCTCCCAGCCCAACCCACTCGCCATCGTCCTTTCCGGCCAGTCGTCTGGGCCCGCCAACCCACCGCCAGCAAATTAACCCATCGCCAAGCGCCTCGCCAGAGCCCAAGAAACCATGCTGCGACAAATGCAAATGGCGTCAGTACCTAGACTACGCAAGCTTTTCTTTCCGCGGCTTGCTGCGACTGACCGACGCAGAATGCGCCGAGATAGGCCAGTACTACGCACAGGAACACAAGTTCCGTGGGCCCGATGGGCGCCCATCCCCGCCGACAAAGTGGAGGAGTTCCTCACCCTGCCAGAATTCAACCATCGCCTCGCTATCCTTTTCAGCTTCTTCAAGCTAACTGGCGACGGACCTCCCCGCCCGGCCTGCGCAGCCAGCAGCCACATAGGCTAGCTCCCTCCCTCTGCAAGGATGACATCCGGCCGAGCAGCGCTGGAGGAGCACGTGACCTGGCCGTCGGACGAGAAGCTGACCTCGGTGAACACGACGCTCAACACGGTGGAGGCCCGGGTCTCCAATGTGGAAACCAAGGTCGTCCACAAGCTCGATCCAACCTCAGTTCACGGCGCTGCCACACCGTGGCGCAGGCATCTGAGACGCACGCTGCACTTGTCTCTCGCCTTAACCAGCTAGGTGGAGGGGAAGTGCGGCGTGCTCATGAAGAAGCTTGAAGCCATCACCGCCCACACCGAGGCCCTGGCCACACAGGTCCCAAAGATAGCGGAGCAGACGGCCACCATCGCATCCCAGCCACCCCGGCAGGATGCTGGCGACCTCCCGCCGCTCTCCTACGCGGACCTGATGCGGTCAGCGACCGCCTCGACCACTGACGCCATCGCCACGAAACTCCAGGAGCTGGAGGACCACCGCCAGGCTGTACAACGGGAGGCCACCAACCGCGCTCGCCGCGAGTGCCGAGTGGTGCTGCGTCGCTTCCCCCAGAAGCCAGGTGAGACGTCAACCACCCTTGCCGACGAGCTCAAGAACCAGCTTCTTACCCTCGTGGGCCTGGTAGCGGTGAACTGCGCGGGTGCCACCGCCTTCCCCACTCACCGGACAAGGCGGCTCCCCCACCAGTCCTGCTTACCTTCCCCTCCCCTGAGGACAAGCAGCGGTTCCTCTCTCGCCGTGTGAGGTTGCACGAACTCGCCTGGACGCTGGACGACGACCTGACCCCCGCTCAGCAGCAGCAGCAACGACGCGACCTGTGGCCGGAATACCTCCGCCACAAGCAGGACCCCCAGAAGCCCAAGGTGTACTGGAGGGGCGGGAACCTGATGATCAACCACAAGATGTGATCGCCCCCTGCGGACTAGAATAGCCCTAGCTTGAATCATTGGTAGTCACTGCCGCCATGGCAGCCATGCCTAGAATGTTCAGTTGCCTAGCCGAGCCACCATATACCTAGTCACGTGCCCGCTAACGCACGCGGTACACAACCAGCCATAATTAATTAATTAATTAATTAAAATCATAGCTCTGTTGGGAGCATATGTAACACATAGCCCTGAGAAAGGGGCATCTATGGGTTTGTAATACAATCAGGGCTACAACCTGCAGGTGGAGGATGTACAACTGTCACCTGCTCTGGGTGCACAAGGTGCACCTGCACCGCCATGATGGTTCATGCCTCCTTAACAAGCACAGGCACCCAGGGGGGGCTTGAGGAGAGGGCCTAGAAGGCCTGCATGACATATGGGGTGGAGGGTATGTGGCTAGGCTATAGCTGGTGTACACATGGCATCTCAGCAGAGAGTAACTCCCTGCATAGGCATCGCATGGCTAAATTCCTAATGCATCATCCATGGGAGGTCCCATTGTAGGCTGGGCGCGGCTAGATACTGAAAGCATCATCCATGGGGGCCATTATGGGCGCACATGCGCGTGGGCCACTTGCAAGGCTAAGCCTATCTAATCTACACTACTGGTATATATATTCCCTAGCCTGGAGTGGCAGGAGGGGCCTGCCAGGGCTTGTGGTCAACGTGGATGACCGCCCCCCTCCAGTATACCGGCTTCCCCCCTGCACGCTGCCGGAGCTGAAGGTAGGTCGGCCATAGCTCGCGTCGCCGCTGTTGCTGGGCCAAGGTCAAGTCGTCGTCCAGCGTGAAGCGAGTCTCCGAGAGCCAGCCATAGCCTTAGCTTAGCCTTTGTACAGCCATGCTACGTCCTAGCTATGATCAGATTACTTGCCCACGCTCCTTGTAATGATTTGCTCGCATGGGTCTTATTGCATCCACAGAACTTACCGATCGTCTATCGTGTCCGATTGCTGCTGTGGCATGCCTCTGGCATGAAGGAGAAAGGGGGTCTCTGCCCTTTCTTCCTGTTGTGCACACACAGTGATTAAAAGCACTTCGGTGCTCCGTGACTCCCCAACGGGGGCACGAGTTAATTAATTAATTAAATAATTAATTTCCATTCATATTCATCATCCTGAACGACTCGAACACGCGGACAAGATAAGGGCATGCTCGAGCTACCATGGTCCGGATTCTCCAGATTTCTGGCCTGCGCTGGTTGTTTCCTTGATATAAACAAACAGCGCACAGGCCAGACATATGTAATCAGCCCCTTACCAATGTGACATGGTGATCTGCATATTCAACATACACTACAGCGAATCAAGTCTTGATTTGATGCATGTGGGCGCTGTTGAATTGCATTCCATCCAGCCATTATCGAGCTTGCACCATTGACATGCAAACCCACAATCGCGGATGAGACGCACGACATAGTACATGCACAGCTTGTCGCATGCATGTGAGGTAATGACGGCATGTGCGACTGTCCTGTGCACTGTACATGTTCTCAATGGACATTGTCATCCTGACAGCCTCCTCACACGCATCTGCATCAACTTTAGGTGAAGCATTGTGTCATCACTCGTCAATTGTAAATGGGCCCATCCAGCCCCCCCTGCCGCACACGGGAGACCGGCAGATCCGATCCCTGTACGCCACCCCCCTGCCCCATCCCATCGCCCTCCTCCAATGGTTGGGCACGGAACCGCCCCACCATGCGCGACTCCAGCCGCACCACAAAGCGCCGCTGCTTGATGCTCAGGATGCCCTTGTCCCGGCTCAGCTGCCCCCCCCATGCGGGCACTGCGAAGTAGAGCTTGCCGGATGGCAGAGTCACGTCCTTCCGCTCCAACGGGGACTTGAGCTCCACCCAGAAGCGCAGGGTCTCCCCATCCATGGCCCATTGGCCGTCTGACAGGGACAGGTCGGCATAGGCTCCCACCTTCAGCACACGCAGGATGCCTTGGCCACCGGCATGGGGGCCGGGAGAGGCCGATGAGGAGGCATAGGAGAATTGGACAAGTATAGGGATCTCCAAACGGAGGCCGCTGGCCGCCCAGGCAGGGGGCATCCAGGTGTTTTTCTCGCGGCCGATGCTGAGGGTCAGCTGGTACACCGCCCCGTCCAGTGGGTGGCTGTTTTTAGGGCGATCAGTGCCAATGCCTGCTTGGGCGCCCCGGACAGGGGCTTGGGCTCTGTTATTCTCATCCTCATTGTTGGAAGAAATTGCAGACTGTACAACCAGTGTTGACCCTGGATTCCGCTTGCAACAAGAGAGCGGGCACGTCTGGCGCCGTGAGGCATGCCACGGCCGTCTCAGCAGCATCGGATGCGTGTCCAAGGACTTCGGAAATGTGGCCGGAGAACAGAACCCGCTATGCTTCTGGTAACAAGGTGCTGCGCCAGCGTGGCAACCAGGAGGGATACATTTTCTGCCAGCCGCCCTGTGACCGTTGGTACGAATCGAGCAGCTACCTTCAACATGCCCTGTTTGTATTGCCACACCATGCCGCCCGGTTGAAAGTGTTTCGGGGATGCTACAACCCGAAGGCATGCTTCAGAAAGGATCGTGGACCTTATCCAGCACTCAGCATTCAGCAGCAGGATTGGAATGAAACGATGGCACGATGCTGCGTCTGCTCGGCATTGCCATCCTGTCCACTGAATCCGTCCATGCTCAATTCCCTGCCTATTTGTGTATGGCCACCCCGAGTTAATAGCTACGCTCTGGCTCGTGGCATGCGGCCGTTAATTGTAAGTCGATTAAAAAAAGAATATATATTCTTGAGCCTTTAAGAGTTACAGGGCTGTTGACTTACGTGCCCAGCGCACCACACAGAAGCATGTGCAAGCCAATCGTGGAACTTGGGTAACGCTCACACAGCTACAGGGCCTTCTAGGATATGCTGCAAGAGGTGGCGGGAGAGAAGCGAGTACCTCGCGCAAGTTGCGCCATTTGAGTTGAGGCGTTCCCACCGACGTATCGCAAAACAATTCTTTTGTACGCCTTTGGTCTGCCTGTGTCACAATTGTACCTCCACGCGCAATCCCCAAAAGAAAATCGTAAAAATGTGACCTCACGATGTAGGAGCAGATGTGCCCGTGCTTGCCTGTGTGCCATTTCCGTGGCGTGGTTTGAGCTGTGCCACGTCATTACGGGGATCGCCTTTTTTGAGTGTGGGCTTGCGTTGGCACGTTGGCACGTGACTCGCTAACATTATTTACTCTGACGCGGCGCGACACGTGACCTGTCTGCTGGCCAGCGGACCGGGCCAGACGCCAATTTCCGGCCAATTTCTTTACCGTGTTCATATGCATATGGCACCAGGTATGCACTATGCACCAAGAAGCGATACTATACTAAAGAAAAAAACGTTCAACCCCTGGTTCAACCATTATTTCCTTGGCATTTTTATAATAAATTAGTCGGAGCTATTAAGTCGGATCAGCTCATTTCAGCTGTCGTATGAGAATGGGTGATTTGCAAACTGAAGCGCTCCCCGAACTGACTTAAAATGTCCGAACGCATTTTAAAGTCGGATCGGGCTTCAGAAGGGGTCAGTTGTCAAGTTTCCGCGGGCCCGGCTTTGTTGAAAGACAGACGCACTGGCAGCCCGCAGCACCGGCCTCGCGGCTAAACCTGAGCGTGCAGACGCTTATGCACTCTTGAGTTGTGGCCAGCTACCGACAGCCAGTAGTACAGCATGGCTTGGACTTAGAGCGCAACGTTATCGCCTTGTATTGCACTACGTAGCTGACATTCCTTGCTACTGAGGTATCGCGCCACGCAGCTCAATAGTGGGGAGGTTTCGCCTAAATACCCAACCGCCATCAGCTGCTGAACGTTGGCATTCGCCTCAGGCGTTGGCGTCGCGGTATCAGGAAAGTTCCCCTAGTAACTACCTTTTCGTTTTCCGACTACTAGGCGTTTCTGCTTCCTATTGAGTTGATTTTCGAAGGCAGGTTGGCATGTGACTACCGGGTTGAGTTGGCAACGGCCTCATGCACCCTCGTGACATGATGACCGCGGGGATTTAGTTCTAATCCCATTGCGCTGCCAGCAGAGGGATGTCCGGATTTATGAGATCTACACGGAAGTTGCACGTAGGTAAAATAGTGATATATGCATACCTCACTTTCAGGAACGATATTGATGCCACATACTGTGCAGCAGCATTGGCCTCACCGCCCATACGTAGACTCGTAGAGCGGGCGGGTGAGCTAGACAGAATTCAGTGCTCTAGACAACTACAGTCAGCCGCTCATGCTTGAAAGTGCACGTACTGCTTGCGCATGACACCTTATCATGATTTTTTACATGCATGCGTAATCGATTATAGTTGTCTCACTTAATAGGACAATTCATACCCCGGTCCATATATAAACACCATATTTGTTGGTGATTCCCATAGCCATATGATAAATCGTCTGGCTGCCCGCACCCTCCCCTCCTTGCCTCCGCGCCGACAGCTTGCTGTCCACCACCACGCACCGACAGTGGTCGCCGCTAGGCAGATGCTCCGCCGCAATAGGGACCCGACCGCCAAGCCTGGGCTGCAAGCGGCTCTGCGGGTTGCCTACGAGCAGGCCGAGAAGGCCGACGCTCAGCAGATGGTCAAGGACCTGCGCAGCTGCCAGCAGAAGTACGACGGCAAGCTAGGGGGCCTGGTTCTGGTACAAGCGACTCGGGCACCCGGACGGCCTCGGCCGGCCCCACCGCCACGATGTTCCCGGCGCACCGGCCAAGCAGCTTCGTACCTGGGCCGCGGCCACTGCCGAGGTCGTGGGGACAGCTGAGCCGCCCCCGCCCCTGCTACCAACCGCCGCCCGCCCGCCCGGCCGCCCTGGCCGGCGGCCCAGCTGGGCCCCCGGCCCCGCCCAGGTCAGCGGCGGACTACCTAGTCCCCCCGCTGATCGGCCCGCTTGACGACCCGTCAAACATGCCTCCTTTCACCTCCCGCGAGGTCACAGAGGCGGTCCAGCGTCTGCGTTACGACGCCGCCACCGACTCCGACGAGATTCCGGCCGCGGTCGTGAAAATTGCAGCCGAGTTCGAGGACACTGGTGTCATGCTGCTCTTCCGGGATATCTGCAACCGCATTCTGCTGTCATCGCAACCGCCCCCAGCGGCCTGGCAACACAGTTTTCGCACGATGCTGTACAAGCACAAGGGGTCGCCAGCCGACCCCAGTAACTACAGAGGGGTGTGCATCCAAAGTGCCCCCCTCAAGCTTCTCATGCGGCTCATCCTGAACCGCCTGCGCACGCCCCTGGACGGCCACCTCAGCGAGACTCAACACGGCTTCCGTTCAGGTCGCAACACAGTACAGGCGCTGTAATTCGCTACTCGCCGCCTTGTGGAAGTCTGAACTGCAACGCCTTCAGCCTCGTGAGTCCCCTCTGCACCTTGTGCTGGTGGAGTTCATCAAAGCCTTCGATGCGGTTTTCTGGCCTGCGCTATGGGACATGCTCGCTCTGTTCCGGATCCCCCGCTCCCTTATTGCTGTCATCTGCAACCTGTATGAAGGGTCCACCACTTCGGTGCGCACTTCCTATGGGACCACGCCACCATGCCCTTTTGTCTTTACAGAAGGGGGTGTGGCAGGGCTGCGTGCTGTCGCCCTACCTGTTCATTATTGTGGTCGAATACGTAATGATTCAGGCGCGCAAGCGGTTTGCCCGCATTGTGGGTAGGGAACCAGGAGTGCAGGTAGCCAGCCGTTTCTGGCATGGCGGGGCGGACACGGAGATCCGGCTGGCGGACATCATCTATGCAGACGACACCACCCTCTTCGAGGGCTCCGAGCATGTGCAGACGTGGCTTGACTGCGTGGCAATCGAGGCCCGTGCGATGGGGCTTGAGGTCAGCAAGAAGACAGAGGCTCTGGCGATTGGGCTCACTCAGCCCCCGCCTGACCTCTTCTCCTTGACGGCTCCCGCGTCCCGTATAGGGACCGTGTCAAGTTGTTGGGCAGCCTCCTCCCCAGCTGCGAGGCCGATGTGGACCACCGCATCTCCCTCGCCTGGCACGCTTTACGCCAATACCGGGCCCTGTGGCGCAAGCCCCTGGGCAAGATCGAGAAACAGGACCTGTTTAAGGTCCTCGTCCTCCCTGTTCTTACGTACGGGGCCGAGACGTGGACCCTCACCGCCGACCGGGCCCGAAAGCTGAACGGCGCGGTCACCAACATGCTGCGATCCATTTTCCGAGTAGGCTATGCTGCTCATGTTTGGAATGAGGACCTTTACCTCGGCATGCCATATATCACCAGCACCTTTAAGCAGCGGCGCCTGCAGTTAGTAGGGCACTTAGCTTGCACCAACCAGGTAGACACCTCACGTGGCCCCCCCGCGAGGCTGCGCCCAGCTAGCTCAGCCTGGCCGGCACCTCCTTACGTGGGCCGGGCCCAGCAATGCTCGCCGCCGCAAGGCCAGCACCTTCAAAGAACAGCTAGTCGAGGACATGGGGGGGCTATTAATTAATTAATTAATTAATTAATTAATTAATTAATTATTGGAGGGGCTAGGTCTCCGTGATTTGGAACAAGATGATGGACAGGGCCAAGTGGGCCCAGGTCATAGAGGACAACGAACCCCCTCCCGTGGGGAAGCGCCCGCGTGTGCAAACATACGGGACAAGATAACTGTAGGTGTAAGTTGGCGATGCCGTAGGATCCGGAGACGTCCGTCCTATGGTGCGAGAGGTCCCCAGTTCGATTCCGGTCGGATTCATTTGCAGATCGCGTTTTCCGCGTTTTCCGCGGACCGGCACGGAACGCAAATGGTTTTCACCTTTGCGGCGTGCCAAATCAGAATATACGGGACAAGATAACGGCAGGCCCGAGCTACCATGGTCCGGATTCTCCCGATTTCTGGCCTGCGCTGGTTGTCTCCTTGAGATGTTGTAGATAGATTAGACCGGGAGGACTGTTTGCATCCATCCATCCATCGGGGTTAATGCTCCGTGACTCCCCAACGGGAGCACGAGTCTAATTTAATTAATATGATAAATTCTTATATGGCATGCATGCTCTCATGTAATGCGCCCTAGTTTGCATGCGATCGTGCGAATTATGTGTAAATTGGTTGCATGTCAATCTCACAATTGCTAGTTGTCTCCCTTAGTGCAGTACAATCATGCATGATTGCAAGAAAACAAATTCATGTAGTCGCGCCCGCCGGTGTACGTGGCCACCACTGTAGAGTGCATGTGCTGGTTGTCTATATTGACCTGATTCTCCATATTTCTGGCCTGCGTTGGCGGTGTCTCCTTGATATTGACATGCTGCGCTGGCAAGCATCTTGAATCGGTCCTCTGATTGATATGCTTACAAACGGGGTTTTCGGCAATCAATTACTAAAAGGCATTTGCTGGACGCTCTGGACAGCTCGCGCCAAGAGCAGCCTGGGCAGCAATGATGCCATCATCACCACAGAAAAATGGCCCACGCCCCACTACAACCTGGTGACAAAGGCTGCACACATAAGGAGGCAGTTCGCGGACATTACATAAAGTATAAATACATGACAAGGCATGGCTGTCTTCATGGCGTAACACGATGAGTGAACCTGGCAGTCTGGCTATCACCTTGGATGCAGCTTTCCTCACAAGGAGGAAGATGTAGGGTACAGCTGGTGTGTAACAGCCGCCATGGTAGGCTTCACCGTGCCAGGCCACAACGCTCCTGACTGGCAATGGGCGAATGCACACTAAACTTGCAGCAGCTCCTGAAGGCATTCATGGACCAGGCCAACAAAAACACAGAAACAAGGGTGGCACAATGTCAATAAACACGAAGAGCAAGACCCCATTACAGGAGTACTACAATTTTCTTACGTGCACCTCGTCTGCACACACAGAACATGTGTCTGAGGGGCACAGCGAATGTCACACGCGGGACAGTGCTTGTCAGTGCCGTGGTTTGATCTGCTCTAACAACAGCAACATCTTCCCGACCCCTCTGTTTTACAGCAGTCCTGAGGCACCATCACGAGCTTATGAGCTAAACTGTGCTCCCCACCCTGATGATGCATCATCCATCGCCCACCCTTAACCAGACCCGTGAACCTCAGGGTGAAACACACGCATAAACTACACCTCAAACGCTGTCTTCAAACGAACAACGTAAAACTTCATTCAGGTGTGCATTCTATAAGTGGCCTTCTTCGTAGAATGTCGTGCAGCTGTCATGGTAATCAACGGACAGAAAATAGATATTAAAAAATCACCGCGCGCAGAAGACAGACTATCCACCCATCCACTGATCTTCAGACAGCCAGGAGCGGATACGACAACACTGGGTCCGAAAAACGCACCGCCTCCTTCTTCTTCATCATCTCGTCAATCTTGGCAACATAGCTGTCCAGGTGCTTCTGCTCGCGCACGGCGCAGTGGTATTAATGCGACGACGTGAGCACCGTGGCAAGATGGGCATGGACAGGTGGAGGCCGGATTGGTGGTTAAAGTGATGATGAGGGCACGGCGGTAAAGGGGGCCACGTACCACCAAGGCGCAGTCGTTGGGGACACAGATGTCAGAAGTGAAACATGGCGAGTGGCCAACCGCACAAGGTCGAACAAAAAGAATGATCCGAAGGGTGCGTCGGCAGGCAGCACATGGTTGTGGTGGACCACAGGCAAAAGGGCTGCTACAGCACTCCAGCCATCAAGGAAGCATCCCTAGTCCGTCCATCTGTCCACTGTTCGGTGACATCCAGTCTAGCAACGTGTTGAATGGTTTTATGAGCGGAGCATCGTGTTGAGTGGTTTTATGAGCGGACTATGCCCTGTGGATACTGCCAAGAAGAGCTCGAAAGCACTGCCCTGGCACGGCCTCTTACTCAACCACTAGTACGAGAACAAAGTCACACAGGGCCAACAGTAGCACAGGTAGTCCATGCCTGAAGGGTGGGCAGCACCCCTCCCTACCTGGATGTCTTCGCATTTGTCATGGCACTGGTCCTTGCTCAGACCGTCATCCTGCAAGAGGAGACACCAGAGCCGGTGACAGGTGGCCGGTCCAGGGAGGCACGGGCATGCGTCAGGGAGGTAGGGATGGTGATGGAGCTGCACAGAACTGGGCTCTGTGCATGGCCCTGCGCAATGTCACAGCAATGGACCCTTGAGCTCTTTTTTATATTCTTGATAAAGCCACACCTTCCCCCTCCCTTTCTCCGTCTCTCTCAGCAACCCTATCCCCTTTCTTCCCCTCCCCTTGTCCATCAGCGCTACATCCTTCCCCTCACCCTATCCATCTTCACCAGCCCACCCCACTTTTCTCACTTTCTCCATCTTCTCAGCGCCCCCCACCCCCCAACCCCCTCACCTTCTCCATCTTCTCGTATGCCTTGATGCTGTCCCCCAACCCCCTCACCTTTTCCATCTTCTCATATGCCTTGATGCTGTCCCCCAACCCCCCAACCCCCTCACCTTCTCCATCTTCTCGTATGCCTTGATGCTGTCCCCCAACCCCCCAACCCCCTCACCTTCTCCATCTTCTCGTATGCCTTGATGCTGCCCCCCAACCCCCCAACCCCCTCACCTTCTCCATCTTCTCGTATGCCTTGATGCTGTCCCCCAACCCCCCAACCCCCTCCCCTTCTCCATCTTCTCGTGTGCCTTGATGCTGCCCCCCAACCCCCCAACCCCCTCACCTTCTCCATCTTCTCGTATGCCTTGATGCTGTCCCGCCGCACGTTGCGCAGCGCGATCTGTACACGCCAGGTTTCACCCACCCACCGCAAGTAGTGAAAATTGCGGGTGTCAGACATCACAAGTATTGGACACCGCGGGCAACACAACGTAAATATTGCACGGCGCGAGTGACACGCAACGTGTGGATTGCACGTCGCGAGTAACGAGAATCGTCAGTATTCCACGTCGCCAGTATAAGACAAAACAGTGTGTTGGGATGCGTCGGAACCAACGCGCCGCGAGGAGCATCGATGCAGTCGCCGCAGTGCAATAGGGATAGTGCACGCGGAGCAGCATGACAGCACATCTCAGGCGGGCTCTAGAAGGGGACAGGAGACAGAGATGACACAAGTTGCTGACCATGAACCATCTCAGCATTTGATGAGATCCATTGTAAATGCCTGCCCTACAGCCCCAGGCCCGATATAGAATCAAAAAGCACTTAGCACGCGAAGTCATGCCAAAAAATTTCGCTGACTACTGAAGACTGTGTAGCAGGCACTGCCGTGAAGGGAAATTTGCGTTGTCTTGCTTTGTCTTCCAGCCAGCACTGGACACGGCCTAAACAATGGAACGGAACTTTGTGTCAGCGCACGGGTCTAGCGTGCCAGATGCCAGCATACCTTCCCTTCCTCGGACAGCTTGGACACAACCTTGATCAGCTCCTGTTGAGAACGGGGATTGTGAGGGCAGCCGATAGGACGTACGGGGCCAATCAGTCGGGAGGTGGACAGGGCCAGGTGGCCACGAACAAGCCACAGGGGGGTGACGGCCAGCTAATGTGCACAAGTTTAGGCATGAGCTTAAGCCGGCGGAAGGTTTGGGCCTGATCTTGTTCTTACAGGCATGCTGCTACACCCGAAGCGTCATAAACGACACGTATGCAAGTGCCAGGCACAGGCATGCCAGGCGCATCTACTCGTGGCCAACAGCCCAGCGCCGGCAACCACTTGCCCCCCATCAGTGCAGCGGGGCCATGTGACCAAGGGACGAAAGCGGACGTGGCTAGTGCGCAAGGCGGCTGGTGTGAGCTTGTCACCTATCCTATGGCTGTGGCAATGGAGGGTTTTGCAAGCAACAACTCCAAGGGGACACGCAGGCAAGCCGAGTGAGGAGGAGAGCCTATGCTTGGCTTTGGGTGCCCTCCAGCGCACTGAACCCTCGGCCAGCACTGTTCAAGTGTTTGTGCTCACAACAACCATAACAACAACATCAACGACGACGACAATTCTTGCTGAACAATGCGTGCTGTTCCTCCCCAGGTGTCGGGTCACACAAAGCACGCTCGCCCCTCTGGCCTGACATTGTCCTCTTCCCCCCGTGATGCAGCAAGCGCCGCCCCATGAAAAAAGCCGACATGGCACACACGCCCTTGGGCTCTAAAGGCAACCGCGCGCATGCATGCATGCATGCATGCATGCCTCACGACGCTCTCGCCTATCCGTCCCCCCTGCCGCCTCTCCTTGACCACACAAGCATGCACTCGACCAAAGGTGCACCTGCATGCCTACATTCAGCTTAGCAATAGGCGTCCTGTTATGCCGGCTATCGATGCCTTTCTCTTGCCACCTGGATCTCTAACAAGCACACACACCCCGCCTCCCCTTCAGACGTTACCTGCCGCCTCTCCCTTGTGCACCCATGGGCACGACTGCCACCGTTTTTGGCACACTCACAACCACGCACCTGCTGCCTCCCCTTTAACCCTCTCATCCACGCACCTGCCGCCTCTCCTTGGTGAGCATCGGCACGGCGAGGCGGATCACGCTGCCGTCGTTGCTGGGCGTGATGCCGATGTCGCTCTTGATTAGAGCGCGCTCAATGTCGCCGATGCTGGCGTACGGGGAGGGGGGAACAAGGTTTAGGGTGTAAGGGTGGGGGCAAGGTGGGACGACAGGGTGAGGGGCAAGCAGCGATCATCCGGTTGGCAGCTGTCATGTGTACAGAATAGCGCAACCGAGTGTAGCATCATGGAGGTTGGAGAAAGGGAACTGGTTGATTGGGAGGGTAATTCTGATGGCCATGTGACAAGTCACAGTGTGGCTGCATGCATGAGGAGGGAATGGCAAAGATAGCAGTTGGGGGGGAGAGGGGGGGGGGGAGAGGGGGGGGAGGAATGCTGGCGGGGCGTGAGGTTGGGTAAAGAACTTGCGCCATGCTAAGTACACATTGGATTGTACCTCTCAGGATCCTGTGATGCCTGAGATGTGGGAACAAAACATTTCCGATCATCCGGCGCTACGTGCAGAACATGACCGGGGCATACTTGCATTCTGGTGGCCTTCTGTACACCTGCAGGGGCTGATCCTGCTGCTTCACACCAGCAGGGACATGAGGCGCAAAGGGTGAAACGGCATCCAACGCAAGTAGACAGCCCAGTGCAGTAAAGGACAAGACATCCCCCCGCACCGTACGAACCATGTCCTCGCCACACAGCACTAAGGAGGCAAGCAAGGCACAAGTGTGCATGGCGCATGCAAGGGGCAGCGGCGCACGCACGTCTTCTTGTCAAAGGGCGATACGACGATAGTGGAGGAGTCGGGCGTGTTGACCTGGGCGAGTGACTTGAGAGGCGTCATCGCGCCGTAGTACTCCACCTGCCGCGGTGGGGGGCACCGACGCACGTGCACATGAGGATGCAGGCACGCAGAGCGACAGAGACATGCACAAACACACGCACGGTCCACTGGTCAGGAAGGGGCACCCCAACAGATTCTCCAGGCCAACTTTCTAAGGGCCCAAAGATGTTTGAGCAGAGCAGGAGTCCCGGGGTTACCCCCTTGAATAGCATTCCTATGCAGACGCAGATAGCCCGTCACATGCGGGCAAGAGCTTGGCCCACTGCCCTTGACCACCGAGGGAAGGCGGGCGCCCACGTACGCATTGCCAAACAGAGGACGACCATGAGGCAGGCCGCCCCATGTGTACATCTACCAGCACGTCCAACTTCGACAGCCCCAAGTGTGTCGATGGAGCGCAAGATGCAGAGTGGGTGGGCGGGTAGCCCAAGGATGTTGGCGACATGGCGGGCGCAGCCGGTCTACTGCACACACGTGCACACAGCATTAATTAATTAAGCAGGAACATAACTCCGTTGGGCACACAGCATGGGTGATCGAAAAACGCTCGCATACATGCTGAGGAAAGAGATGTGCCCCGCGCGTTCTGTCTAAAGCTGCAGGAACGTTTGCAGCAGCATGCGGACCGCCTAGCGCCTGCCGCTGTGAGTCAGCACCTTCTTCCCTACTCTTGCACCATGACCACACACGCGCATACGCTATCCCCTGGCCACCGCCACGCGGTTGAGCAGCTACATGTTGGTACTTTTCCCTTGCCCCACCTATCGTATCCCACTTCCCCCCCCACCTCTTGCATCCCCACCCCGCCCGCCCGCCCGCCCGCCCGCCCGCCCGCCGCCCCCGCCCGCCCGCCCGCCCGCCCGCCCGCCGCCCGCCCGCCGCCCGCCCGCCCGCCCACCCACCCACCCACCCACCTCCACGCGGTCGAGCAGTGACGCGTTGGCCCTCCCCGTGCGCACGGTGTTCATGTTGGAGCGCACGCTCTCGATCGTCTTGTCCATGCGCTCCAGCTGCACCGTGCAAGGGCGCAGGGGAAGGGGGGCGACAGCAAGACAACAAACAAGAAGGTACGAGAAGAATAGCACACTCTACATCACTGTCCATGCGCTCCAGCTGCACCGTGCAAGGGCGCAGGGGAAGGGGGGCGACAGCAAGACAACAATCAAGAAGGTACGAGAAGAATAGCACGCTCTACATCACTGTCCATGCGCTCCAGCTGCACCGTACAAGGGCGCAGGGGAAGGGGGGTGACAGCAAGACAACAAACAAGAAGGTACGAGAAGGGTAGCAGTCTCTACATCACTGTCCATGCGCTCCAGCTGCACCGTGCAAGGGCGCAGGGGAAGGGGGGTGACAGCAAGACAACAATCAAGAAGGTACGAGAAGAATAGCACGCTCTACATCACTGTCCATGCGCTGCAGCTGCACCGTGCAAGGGCGCAGGGGAAGCGCCACGGTGAGCCCATACAATGATCAGATACAACGGTGAGCAGATACCATGTGTTTCTACCATCTGCAGGGCAAGCAGTGCAGCGCAAAACTGAAAAGCATTCCTAATGCCACGAACTGCGATGCAGGTCTTTGTTGACAGCTTCTCCCTGGCGCACCCCCTCCCCAAGACGCTGCAGGGGGGCATCAACATACACAGATGCTGGCAACTTAAGTCATGCGCACTTGCCTTGCCCCCTGGCTGAGCCCTGGTGCTGGCACGTGCTAGTCATTAGTGCCATCCCAATAGGCTGCCTCTGACGATCCCTCAAAGTTGAAATATTCAATGCTACCGCCCCCTTTATACACTGCGCATGCTGGCCCTTCAATCCATTGCAGACGCCGGCTCTAACATGTGCCACTCAAGCCCATTGGTCATCACTACCCATCCATCATGTGTGCGAGTGTATGGCGTATAGCGCGCCCATCCAGGCATTCACGCTGTACACTGGTCCAGACTACCCATCCCATGCATGCATGCTATCACCACTCGCCATGTCAAGCTACGTCATGCCCACTCATGCCGCATGCGCGCCCTAGCCATCCGTGCAACCATCCAATTCAAGCACGCCACCATGCTGTGCACTATTCCCCGCCACCCACCGCGTCCCGCTGCACCATCCCCACCCATCTGCCCATCCCATGCCACCACGCCGTGCACTATTCCCCGCCACCCACCGCATCCAGCTCAATCATTTCGACCTGCTCCTCCAGGTCCGCATCGTTGGCGCGCGCCATGGTTTGCAGCCGCCTGCAGCCACAGCATGGGACCAGCGGCAGGATTATGTGGCCACCATGTCACCACATCCTCCTCGAGTCGTCACTAACAGCTCTCGTGTCATTCTTGTGGCGATACAACTGCCGACATATTGTGGCCGACGAGAGGTTAGACAGGACCACCATTTCTCATGATTCCCATGTTCCCACGGCGCTGTTGTAGCCATAAAACATGGTCCGGATTCTCCCGATTTCTGGCCTGCGCTGGTTGTCTCTTTGATAAAACCACTGATGCAAGTGTGACCAACTGTACGTGCTGCCTCCTGCAATGCGCTGTGGGAAAACATCGCGCCACACAAACCTCCGCCAAACTGTATGCTGCCGACCGCACCAACCGCCTGCAAAATACATGGCTCCCGACATGAAAGGCATACCATCCGGCTACGGTGGGCCAAGACGGCCCCAGAAGCTTCAGCGCTGGAATCATTTGATATCACGACCCGACCCAATCCCCCACCATAATTTAATTAGGGTTTGAAATTACGACCCGACCCAATCTCCCACCATTATTTAATTAGGGTTTGATATCACGACCCGACCCAATCCCCCACCATAATTTAAATAGGGTTTCTAACATGACATCAAAAGGGCCTTGGGAGCAACGTGGTGGATGCAAACATGCATCATCACGAACGTGATAGTTCCATCAGGACAGCAAACTGGAACCTCTGGGACTTGCGAAAGACTTGCATGCTGCGCCCGGGAGTCAAGGGGTTGATGAGGGTATGACCACAGCACGCGCCCCTGTGCCAGCTAGCCCATATACCAGTCAGCGCCTATGCCAGAAACTGCGCTACCGCGGAAGCACATCATTCCTGACGGCTGTGTATTGGGGGGGGAGGACGACCACCCTTAGGGCGCGTGGTTGGGTGTATAGGTTTTTGTGTTTGGGGTGCGCGGTGCGGGGGGAAGAGTTGGTTGGGTACAGTGGGTGCGTGAAGCTTGGGTTGCTGGGGGCTGGGGGCTGGGGGTGGGGGGTGAGGTGCAGGTGTGCGCGTGGGTGGGGCATGGGGTGTGGGGTGGGAGGTGGGAGGTGGGGGCTGGGGGTGGGAGTGGGGGTGGGGGCTGGGGGTGGGGGTGGGGGTGGGGGTGGGGATGGGGGTGGGGGTGGGGGTGGGGGTGGGGGTGGGGTGGGGGTGGGGGTGGGGTGGGGGTGGGGGGGTGGGTGGGGGTGGGGTGGGGGTGGGGGTGGGGGTGGGGGTGGGGTGGGGGTGGGGGTGGGGTGGGGGTGGGGGTGGGGGTGGGGTGGGGGGGTGGGGGTGGGGTGGGGGTGGGGGTGGGGTGGGGTGGGGGTGGGGGTGGGGGTGGGGTTCGGGGTGGGGTGGGGGGGGGTGGGGGTGGGGGTGGGGGTGGGGGTGGGGGTGGGGGTGGGCGTTGGGGGTGGAGGTGGGGGGTGGGGTTGGAGGTGGCGCGTGGGGGTGGGGGGTGGGGTGGAGGGTAGGGGGTGGGGTGCAGGTGTACGGGGGGGGGGGGGGGGGAAGGTTGGGGGGCTGACGACCGTAATTTGCTCATCATGGCCTGCTCATAAACGTTAGCACTTACGGACTCTCTAGATAATGCTACATCGATATTCTACTGTAGTAACCCATATAGTAGTTGCAGTATTATAAGAGTGGTTGCCTGGCGACGTGGTAGCATGGTTGGGAAGCATGAAGGAGGAGTGCCTTGGCACCAATGGCGATGCACGATTGGCAAGAAAAATAGAGCAGCTCAAATATCGTGGATGCCTCTTTCCCAGGTAACTGCAGCGTCCAGCTGACAGGGAACGAGCATCGCCACTTTCCAGCATGTCGTCCCCCTCTCTAGAAACATGAATTGCATTCGTTTCTAAAGCTGCATTCCGCGGCACAATCCTTTCAAAATTCAGGCCGCGTGCCCTGTCCTAGGCTTACATGCGACGCGCGGGGTTGCTTTGCCGTAGAACCAGAGCTTGCGAACGGGCCAGCAGAGGCGAACCCAGCAGGGTGGACGCGGCCCTGGCAGCCTGATGGCTCGCGCTGGGCTGAAGGCATGGACGACTACCTGATGCCAAACTCGATGAAATTGAACAGCAACATTACGAACACGCAGACGAGAAGCTTTGAACAGCATGGGCTTCCCAGAATGCTCGTTGCATGGTTCCCAGCCACACGGCTGGTGTGAATGCCTTTTAATTGAGATTTGGGAAAAAAGCACAGGAGTATGCAGGACACGACTGACAGTATGGCCACGTAACCTAAGTTGTAAAAAAAAAAATTCCACCTGCCTGCCTCCCCCTTCCTGCCTCCCGTTCATAGAACTCCTCGGTGCAATTTCCAAGTTCATTAAAGGACTTACGTGACGTGCTCGATGCGGCTGGTGTGGAGATGCGAGCAGCTGGGGGGAAGCAAGCAGGGAGTGCCGCACAGGTCAGCGCCATGGTTGTCCGTTAAGGTAAACCGGGCTGGGAAAAACAAGATAGGAGTGCCTATCGAGCAGGGCAATATTATAGAACGGGGATAACGTGCACCATATCCAGTGTGATAGTCACAGTCACAACAGCTCACAACAGATCTATCTGGAATCCAGCATAAGCGATTTTGCTCCATGAGACGGGTCGGCCTGCGTCGACTGCCCACCTGCTCACGCGGTTGCATCAGACTGTTGCTGCCTGCTGGCACCGACGAAAGCATCCGCACATGGGCACCAGGAGGGTCTAGGCACTAGGCAGCCTGCAGGCAGCAGGCAGCACGTCTGACATGAACGACTAGTGACCACTTGTCACCGACTCTGTCGGACAACCGGCGTAAGAACTGAAATGAACTGAGCTAAACTGAACTGAACTGAACGTACTTGTCACCGACCGACCGATTGACCAAGGCGGAGATCTTCTTCCCGTTGGCCTTGGCACTTGGCACGATGCACGATGGTCCTGTTCGCTCCCACGTCCCGCCATTGTCCGTGTTGGCAAATTCGCAGGAGCTCCTGTGCGACGCATGGGTCAGCTGTGCACCACAACCCAGGGGGGGAAATTGAAGGCCTGCCTCGCGGCGATGCTACCGTTTCGCAGATGAGGCGTAGGTTCTCACAGGCTGCTTATGTTCCAAGAATCACGGTCGTTTATGCTCGGAGAAATGCCACCGATTGTAGCAGCGCCTCGTGTTGGCGTTTGTCGCCTTGCCATGCGTGGAGCGTCGTGAGGAGGCCGTTTACGTTGCTCGGCCACTGGGGTCTTGGTAGCCGCAGGATTTGCTTGACTATCCCATACGCGCTCCCGCTGGTGTGGACGCTGAAATGTCAAGGTCGCTTAAGAAACTCCCAACGCTTCCGGTGAGCATGGCGGAGAGTGGCAGAGATAAGGGGGGAATGGCGTACTACGACACCGATACGCGCGTTGCCTACAGCAGGAGCTACTCGGAGCAAGCTCCTTTTGTCCATAGCTCGCCGTCTTCGCAGCAATGGCTTCCCCGGACTGGCGGCTGGGTTGACTCGCCTCGTTCGAAGCGGTTCTTGGCCAAGCTGCCAGCGTTCGTGGTCGGCCTGTGCGTAGGCTTGCTAGTTTCCATGGGAGTCATGCGATTGTACTCGGAGTCTTTCTCCATCGCAGGCTCGCTGCCAACATCCCGGAAGTTCACCAGCGTGACGGTTGTCGGTCTGGACCCTCTCCGGCGCTACAATTTCCCTGTCGGAAACGGCGGGTGTTACGGCACTGACTGCCCGCACGCGACCGACGCCGTCCCCGGCGGCAGCGCGGGATCTGTCCCAGCAATAGCGGTCGTTCCTCAGCCCTCCGACTCGTCCGGACAAACTTCCCCTGACTCGCGCGCCGAGGCCAAGCTGGGCAAGGAACCGGTGGACGGGGTGGGCATGATCTCGGGTCTTACCTCGCTGGCGCAGCTGACGGATGCCACGCGGGTCGGGCCTCCTTTCATCAAGAAGGACATCCGGGACCGTGTGCTGTCACTGGCACGGGAGGAAGGGCTCCTGAGTGGTGAGGCGGCGCCCAGCGGCGCACCGGCAGAGGACGCGGGTGCCAGTGCGGGCGCGAGCAGCAATGCTAGCGACGCGGTGGTGGCAGAGCCCCCGCGGAGCGCCACGCCGCGGGTGGCGCTTCTGTTCCTGACGCGGGGCCCCATGCGGCACGAGGCGCTGTGGGACCGATTCCTCAAGGTGACATCCCCAGCGCCCTGACAAGACAGGAGCTGGTTGTGGCATGGCGCTCCCTGGCCGCTTGTTGCCCACGTCTGCGTCTGAGATGCGCCACATTGTGTTTGTGTGGCCTCCCCCATGTGTGTGTTGGCGTGTAGATTCCGCAGCAGCTGTGGTTATGGACATGCACACACGCGAGTAAGCATGGGTCACTTTATGAGTGAAGATGGGGCGGGCAGGCGCCCCACTGCTGGAATGGGCTGCACGTGTCGCGGTGGCATGTGTGCTCATGCTGGCATTCCCCGCTGTGTTCTGTGCTATGGGTGCTTGTGGGATGGTGATGCCCCCTTTTTCATTTCAGCATAGAATGCGTTCGCTGCTCCGGCCCGCCCAAGATTATTGAAATATTCCAAAGAGTGTGTTGCCCGGCCAAGGGTATGTTGTCCGGCCAATGTGAGGTTAGAGAGCGTCCTGGTTCAAGCGGATACACCCATGACGAGGTGACGTGCGCCGTTTCCATCGACCGCGGTGACATGTGCCAGCCACTGCGCTGCATGTGTAGCCTTAGCAAACAAAATGGGTGCGGCATTCGTAATGTGCCATCGCCTAGGTATTTGGCTATCGGCCGCAGCCCTTGGTAGCCCTGCGGGGGGGTGGTAGCTCCTCTCTGTCTTGGGATTGTGCTTCTCTTTAGTTGTTGTGGTTGTGGTTGTGGTTGTTGTTATTGTGGTGGTGGTGGTGGTGGTGGTGGTGGTGGTGGTGGTGGTGGTGGTGGTGGTGGTGGTGGTGGTGGTGGTGGTGGTGGTGGTGGTGGTGGTGGTGGTGGTGGTGGTGGTGGTGGTGGTGGTGGTGGTGGTGGTGGTGGTGGTGGTGGTGGTGGTGGTGGTGGTGGTGGTGGTGGTGGTGGTGGTGGTGGTGGTGGTGGTGGTGGTGGTGGTGGTGGTGGTGGTGGTGGTGGTGGTGGTGGTGGTGGTGGTGGTGGTGGTGGTGGTGGTGGTGGTGGTGGTGGTGGTGGTGGTGGTGGTGGTGGTGGTGGTGGTGGTGGTGGTGGTGGTGGTGGTGGTGGTGGTGGTGGTGGTGGTGGTGGTGGTGGTGGTGGTGGTGGTGGTGGTGGTGGTGGTGGTGGTGGTGGTGGTGGTGGTGGTGGTGGTGGTGGTGGTGGTGGTGGTGGTGGTGGTGGTGGTGGTGGTGGTGGTGGTGGTGGTGGTGGTGGTGGTGGTGGTGGTGGTGGTGGTGGTGGTGGTGGTGGTGGTGGTGGTGGTGGTGGTGGTGGTGGTGGTGGTGGTGGTGGTGGTGGTGGTGGTGGTGGTGGTGGTGGTGGTGGTGGTGGTGGTGGTGGTGGTGGTGGTGGTGGTGGTGGTGGTGGTGGTGGTGGTGGTGGTGGTGGTGGTGGTGGTGGTGGTGGTGGTGGTGGTGGTGGTGGTAGCGGCGGCGGCGGCGGCGGTGGCGGCGGCGGCAGCGGCGGCTGCTGCTTGTCTTTTCTTTTTTACAGCGTGTTTGCGCCTTTTGTCATGCCTTTTAAAGGAGTACTAATACTACAATATTCTCCATGACGTTGCATGTGCGGGCTACAGGGCCACGAGGGCAAGTACAGCGTGTACGTGCACGCCCCGCCCGGGTGGCGCTATGATGATAAGAATAGCATCACAAACCTCTTCCGCGGCCGCGAGCTGGCAGGGAGCGACTGGGTACAGTGGGGGGGCATCAGCGTTATCGACGCGGAGCGGAGGCTGCTGCAGGCGGCGCTCAACGATCCGACGCTGGATGGTGACGGACGGCGGGTCAGCAACGAACGATTCGTTCTGCTGTCGGAGTCGTGAGTGCGCTCATGCCCTCTAGTGTGTCGCACTCCACTCTTTCCTACCCCTTGGTTTGTGCTGCTGTCCGAGACACGAGCGCTGGACAAGTTGTCGCAGCACAGAAAGAGTATATTGGCATCGCAGCAAGCACGCAGTTTACCATCTGATCCGTGCTGTTGTCCGTGTCGTGGGTGCTTGAGAGTTGTAAGTAATGATTGGAATGGGGGCTGTGAACGAATTGGGGAACTAGTGGCCAGTGCTGCTGTGAGAGTTGTGAGTGCTTGGCATTTTCAAACAGCGTTTGGCACTGTCAAACAGTGCTTGGCATTGTCAAATAGAGCTTGGCATTCTCAAGCAGCGTTTGGCTCTGTCAAACAGTGCTTGGCATGGGTGCTGTGGACCGCTCTGGGAAGGTATTTCTGTCGACGCTGTCCACGCCATGAGCGCGCTGATGGTCTCTTGGCGGTGATCCCGACACACGCAACGCCATACCTACAGGATGCACACGCTGTGCCTTCTGACACAGTGTGCTGCTCTTCGAGTTGCGGGCTCTGGCAGGTGTTTAGCACTGCACGACGAACACATTTCTGCATGATGCACACATGATTTCTCATACCCTAGGATTTGTGCTGCATGCCACCCGGTTTTAGATCGCGCTGTTGGCTGTATACCAGATCCTTCTAAACTACTTTTCTCCCAACCAAGAAGCGGGCCTGCAACCATGGTTGATGCAAATGCTCATGCTAGCAGTGAACGCTCCTGGCTGACCCTGGAGCGTAGGGGGGTGGCAGAGAAAAGGATGAGGAAAGGAAGAGGGAAAAGATGGACGACCAGGGATGGTTGGAAAGGAGCAACCGGCTGATGGGGGCGCATGGGGGCGCATGGGGGCGAAGGGGGGCGAAGGGGGCGCATGGGGGCGCATGGGGGCGCTGCTTCCCTTTCTGGCCCTGGATGCTGTCACATATAGCATTAACTCTCCAAGGGTGTTTCTGGGAGCTGAGCCTCATCCTGCCCCTGCCAACAGTGGCTGCCTGCGGCTGGTATTGTTGCGTCGTGTGCAACGCTGCCCTGTTTACGTGTCTGTCTCTATAAGGTTGCGCATCAGCACTGTCATCATGCGCCTACTGGATGCTCGCGTACCTCCTGCTGTGCGCCCTCCGGTTGGCCCTTCTCACTTGACTTGCCCTGCCCATACTCATGTGTGTGTGCGTCTCTGTTGCCCACTTGTGTGTGTGTGCGTGTGTGTGCCTGTGTGCCCCTGTTCGTGAGTGCGTCTATTACCACACACAACCCTATGCGCCGCGTCCAGATGCATACCCATCCGCAACTTCACCTTCACGTACGACTACCTCATGGCCAGCAATAACCACAGTTTCCTCGACAGGTAAGGACACGCGCGGTTCGTTGGGAGCATTTCGGTAACGAATATTTAGACGCGCCGAAGCCTCCACAGGAGAGGAGGTGCAGCCGGTCACTCTTGCGGCTACCTTCGCGCCCACCGTGGCACCATTGGCATGCTCGGAAGTGGTTGCTCAGCTTGCAACAGAGGCGCACATGGCCACTCTGTGGTGCACAGCTATGGCAGCACCCCAGGCTCTCGTGCATGACGGTGCGGAGTATTGTTGTCGTACCAAGTCTTGCAGTACTGGGCACAAGAGTTTTCCCTGGGTGGTGGTGAGGTGGGGTGTAGGGGCCAGCGGGGTGGGTTAGAGGAAAGAGGAAACAGGTTTAGGGACAGGGCGGGAGGGTGTGGACAGTTGACGTGCATGCATGCTTTTTAAGAGTGGCTGGCACCTATTGATGCTGCCTTATTGCCATATAGCACACAAAGGGTATGTGTGTGGTCCCCTTGCATGTGTGCCGTGCATGTGTGCCATGTGCCAGTTTCATCGACGTCAACTCGCGCTACAACCCGGCCATGGACCCGATCATCCCCCCCGACAAGTGGCGCAAGGGGTCCCAGGTGGGCACCATACCGCGGTGGCAGGCTTCCTATTTCATGTATTCGTTCTGTTCTATTCTGTTCTATTACATTATATTATAGTATAGTATAGTATTATATTATATCATATCATATTATATTATATTATATTATATTATATTATATTATATTATATTATATTATATTATATTATATTATATTATACTATATTATATCATATAATACTATAGTAGTACTATACTACTATTATGTTTTATTTTATTTTATTATATCCCATCCCATCCCATCCCATCCCATCCCATCCCATCCCATCCCATCCCATCCCATCCCATCCCATCCCATCCCATCCCATCCCATCCCATCCCATCCCATCCCATCCCATCCCATCCCATCCCATCCCATCCCATCCCATCCCATCCCATCCCATCCCATCCCATCCCATCCCATCCCATCCCATCCCATCCCATCCCATCCCATCCCATCCCATCCCATCCCATCCCATCCATCCCATCCCATCCCATCCCATCCCATCCCATCCCATCCCATCCCATCCCATCCCATCCCATCCCATCCCATCCCATCCCATCCCATCCCATCCCATCCCATCCCATCCCATCCCATCCCATCCATCCCATCCCATCCCATCCCATCCCATCCCATCCCATCCCATCCCATCCCATCCCATCCCATCCCATCCCATCCCATCCCATCCCATCCCATCCCATCCCATCCCATCCCATCCCATCCATCCCATCCCATCCCATCCCATCCCATCCCATCCCATCCCATCCCATCCCATCCCATCCCATCCCATCCCATCCCATCCCATCCCATCCCATCCCATCCCATCCCATCCCATCCCATCCCATCCCACCCCACCCACACCCCACCCCACCCCACCCCACCCACCCCACCCACCCCACCCCACCCCACCCACCCCACCCCACCCCACCCACCCACCCCACCCCACCCACCCCACCCCACCCCACCCCACCCCACCCACCCCACCCCACCCCACCCCACCCCACCCCACCCCACCCCACCCCACCCACCCCACCCCACCCCACCCCACCCCACCCCACCCCACCCCACCCCACCCCACCCCACCCCACCCACCCCACCCACCCCACCCCACCCCACCCCACCCCACCCCACCCCACCCACCCCACCCCACCCCACCCCACCCCACCCCACCCCACCCCACCCCACCCCACCCCACCCCACCCCACCCCACCCCACCCCACCCCACCCCACCCCACCCCACCCCACCCCACCCACCCCACCCCACCCCACCCCACCCCACCCCACCCCACCCACCCACCCACCCCACCCCACCCCACCCACCCCACCCCACCCCACCCCACCCCACCCCACCCCACCCCCCACCCCACCCCACCCACCCCACCCCACCCCACCCCACCCCACCCCATCCCACCCCATCCCATCCCATCCCATCCCATCCCATCCCATCCCATCCCATCCCATCCCATCCCATCCCACCCCATCCCATCCCATCCCATCCCATCCCATCCCATCCCATCCCATCCCATCCCATCCCATCCCACCCCATCCCATCCCATCCATCCCATCCCATCCCATCCCATCCCATCCCATCCCATCCCATCCCATCCCATCCCATCCCATCCCATCCCATCCCATCCCATCCCATCCCATCCCATCCCATCCCATCCCATCCCATCCCATCCCATCCCATCCCATCCCATCCCATCCCATCCCATCCCATCCCATCCCATCCTATCCCATCCCATCCTATCCTATCCCATCCCATCCTATCCTATCCTATCCTATCCTATTCTATGCTATTCTGCCTATTCCCATCTAATTAAAGCTTGGCCACGTGCCCTTCTTGCATACTTTGGCTGCCTCAGCAACAGCCTACCGCGGCTTGCCATCTTGGCGTGGAACAGGATCCTGTGCGATTGGTCTTCAGGTGTGATGTACTTGGCGGGTTCAAGGGGGATTACATATAGTAGTACGCACTACATTCTAGTATCGTTTGTCGTTCCAGTTTTCCCACCAACCGGGGTGCGGCTGGACGTGATGTTTGCTATGCTGTCAAGGCGAGCATGGCTGACCGCTACCACGCGGTCATGTTGAACCTCCCTGTTGTCATGGTTGCTGTTTTCTCGTTCCTGTGCGTCCCTTTGCCCCCCTCCCTTTGCCCCAGTGGTTTGCGCTGACGCGGGAGCATGCTCAGCTCGCGGCAGAGGACACATACTACTACAAGGAGTTTGCCGCCAAGTGCCAGGTGGGGCGGGGAAGGGGGGAAGAGGCCAGGGCAGTGGCGGGGAGGGGGGGGAAGAGGGGGGAAAGAGGGGGGGAAAGAGGGGGGAGAGAGGGAGGGAAAGAGGGGGGGAAAGAGGGGGGAGAGAGGGAGGGAGAGAGGGAGGGAAAGAGGGGGGAAAGAGGGGGGAAAGAGGGGGGGAGAGGGGGGAAAGAGGGGGGGAAAGAGGGGGGAGAGAGGGAGGGAAAGAGGGGGGAAAGAGGGGGGGAGAGAGGGAGAGAGGGAGGGAAAGAGGGGGGAAAGAGGGGGAAAGAGGGGGGAGAGGGGGGGAAAGAGGGGGGGAAGAGGGGGGGAAGAGGGGGGGAGAGGGGGGGAGAGGGGGGGGAGAGGGGGGAGAGGGGGGGGAGAGGGGGGGGGAGAAGGGGGGAGAGGGGGGGGAGAGGGGGGGGAGAGGGGGGAGAGGGGGGGGAGAGGGGGGGGAGAGGGGGGGAGAGGGGGGGAGAGGGGGGGGAGAGGGGGGGAGAGGGGGGGGAGAGGGGGGGCAGAGGGGGGGCAGAGGGGGGGAGAGGGGGGGGAGAGGGGGGGGGAGAGGGGGGGAGAGGGGGGGAGAGGGGGGGGAGAGGGGGGGGAGAGGGGGGGAGAGGGGGGGGAGAGGGGGGGGAGAGGGGGGGAGAGGGGGGGGAGGGGGGGGCAGAGGGGGGGCAGAGGGGGGGGCAGAGGGGGGGCAGAGGGGGGGCAGAGGGGGGCAGAGGGGGGGCAGAGGGGGCAGAGGGGGGGCAGAGGGGGGGGAGAGGGGGGGGAGAGGGGGGGAGAGGGGGG
Source organism: Mesostigma viride (assembly GCA_009746045.1). Lineage (NCBI taxonomy): Eukaryota > Viridiplantae > Streptophyta > Mesostigmatophyceae > Mesostigmatales > Mesostigmataceae > Mesostigma > Mesostigma viride. The sequence goes on from RPFO01000644.1 coordinate 672,772, forward strand.
GAGAGGGGGGGGAGAGGGGGGGGAGAGGGGGGGGAGAGGGGGGGAGAGGGGGGGAGAGGGGGGGAGAGGGGGGGGAGAGGGGGGGAGAGGGGGGGAGAGGGGGGAGGAGGGGGGGAGGAGGGGGGAGGAGGGGGGGGAGGAGGGGGGGGAAGAGGGGGGGGCAGTGCTTTTAGTAACGGTACGCATACGTCAGCCGCTGATGCGTCAGTGTCTGACGCGTCCGACTTTTTCGTCCGCGCGTCAGACAGCTGACGCGTAAATTTTGGCTCTGCGTCAGTCGACTGACGCATAAATTTTGTCTGCACGTCAGTCGTCTGACGCGTAAATTCAGGCAGCACGTCAGTACTTATGGGCACTGAGTCTATGCGTCAGGCAGGGTCAATATATAGTGGGTACCTACTAATGTACTGAAGTCCACTGAAATGCTAACTTCGTACTGGATATCTACGAATTCAAGTTCACCAGTTCAGGTCTGTTCGTTGATATGCTTCAAGATTCTAGGCCGTTATCATGCCCATGCCAGACCCGCTGGCCCTTAGCCTGCTTGGCGGCGAGAGTGACGAGAGTTCTAGACGAATGTAAAGTTGTAAGCCAGGGCGACTGGCAATGGTCGATGTCTCGATGATGGCAAAGGTTTTAGGAATATGATTGATGAGCTCATTGATGAAGCGTTGCGAGGTTGCCTGATTTACATATTGCTTTGAATCGAATTCCTGGTGTGTTTATTAACACTGTAGATTTGTTTGCATAAGAAAGAATTCTGTCCATTAGTAGATGCGTAGGGAAATTTCGGGCCGGGTCAGTAATATTGTATAAACATTTAACAACGTTAATGGTTTAGTCCGATAGTCAACTAGCAAAGTTAGCGACCTGGGCGTTGGAAGTTTTTGGGTGAAGGGATGGCACCGGAAGGAATACTGGGAAAAATTAAATCTGGGGGGATCACAGCTTTTTTCATGCCGAAACAGCAAGAGGAAAAGGGGGAATGATAGCAATGCAGCCAGCAGTGCAGCAGCAGCATCGGCTCAGTCCGGCAATGCTGGTGAGCCCCCAGGCTGACGCGCCGCCAACGGCGGCAAGTCAGCCGTCTGACGCGCCGCCAACGGCGGCAAGTCAGCCGACTGACGCGCCGCCAACGGCGGCAAGTCAGCCAGGCTGACGCGGACAAAAACCCTTACTAAAAGCACTGGGGGGGGGAAGAGGGGGGGAAGGGGGGGGGGAAGAGGGCTGGGGAGAGGGGGGAGAGGGGGATCACAACGGAAAATGCATAGAGAAGGCATGCTAGCGGGAATGCAGGCATAGAGAAGGCATGCTAGCGGGAATGCAGGCATAGAGAAGGCATGCTAGCGGGAATGCAGGCATAGAGAAGGCATGCTAGCGGGAATGCAGGCATAGAGAAGGCATGCTAGCGGGAATACAGGCGCAGAAGGGATGGGCATGGGGAGGGGTGCAAAGGCTGGCAAGGAATAGAGCAGGGAGAAGGGAGGAGGGCTGGTGGAAAGGAAGTTCGTTGGTGTCCTAGAGGCCGCGTTTGTTTATTCCAGCTACCGTTTGAGCGGGAAACGATGCACATGCTTGATCATGAAGGCGGGGCGACTTGTTGGCAGATTCTGAAATACCGCCAGCAGTAGCAAGAGATCTATCGACCATTAGGAGCGGACCTGACAACCGAAAGGAAGTAGTTAGAGAGGAAGGATAGCTGGACTGTCGTGCCAGCCATACCTTCGAGAAGATGGTAGATCGGTGAGAGAGGCACACGGTGTGCCCGCTGACGCCATCACAGTGCTGGGCTTCACCGCAGCCCGGGATGGCAGCGGTGGCTGGGAACATGCCATTGTAAGCTACCGCACGCCAATTTTGGCACCGCCCTCTTTTTTCCCTACTATACTGCATTCATGCATGCATCCGCCATGCACATACCCCAGGCCGCAAGTGCTTGTGGCAGCATGAAGCCCACACCGCCCTGGGGGGGCGGTGGGGCCTTTTTCTGGGGTGTCCAGTGTGGCAGCTCTACTCGGGGATGAGCACTTCTCCCCATGACGGAAGCCGTCCTGCCGTGCGGCGCTAGTGAATGTGCGTATGGGGACGGGGGTGTACATGCCAGACACTGCCGTTCGGGACAGTCAGCGATGCGAGGCTGCAGCGTTGTGGTGACAGCTGACAGCTCACAAGAGGCGCCTGCGGAGGACGCCAGCGGCTACTGTGGACACACCTCCTGTAACCAGCTCCCCTATATTGCATCCAACCATCGCGGCGGCCATGGGTGATCATTTCTGTTTTCGGCGTGCATCATATGTTACAAGGCGTCGTCCCATTCTCTTCCCATCCCATCCATGTTCGCTGTGCATGGTGCCGTGAGGCATGGAGGCGATACGGCCGTGAGGATGAGCGTCCCTCGTCCTCATGCCTCAACGCCTCCAGTTGAGTGAGGCTTGGTTGGTCCTCAAGGCATCGCCAAGCTTCGCATCGACACAGCTCCCAGGCACCGACTAGAGAGGATTAGGGGCGATTTCCCGAGTCTTTGCCGTTGGCATGTCTACCTCAGACATCCCGGCTCGCTCCTGCGCTAGTTCAATGTTGCGTGGTGTGCTGACTGTGCAACTGTGGCTGGGGCCCGACCTGACACCCTGCTCGCTATCCGATGTCCCATGTGCGGCCACGGTGATGTGGCGAACCGGGCCACTGCTGTGCGGATGGCGCTGCCGTCCCTCAAGCTGCCGTGTGTGTGTGTGTGTGTGTTTGTGTGTGTGTGTGTGTCCTCGACAGGTGTCCATGACGTGGTGTTGCCCCGACGAGCACTACGTGCAGACGCTTTTCAGCGTAAGTGCTCGAGCGATAGTCCCATTCCGATGTCGTGGTCGTTTAGGGTGGGAGAGTTTCGGTCATTTTTGCAGTTACTTCGCGGGCACCATTTTCTTCTGAGTTTCTGCCGCTTTCTGTGCTCAGCATAGCTGCCAGTGTCTATAGCAAATGTTCCCATTGGTGGCATGGCTGGGCCATGGGCATGCGTAGGGAAGTCTTTCTGAACTCGGACAGCAGATACAGCCTCGCTTGCTTGCCAGCAGCGCGAGAAGCCTGTGTCGATGGATGAGGCGCTGGTGGGTTCCTGGGCATGAGGCGAGCGGTGCACAGAGGGACCAGGCGCGGCACTGAAGCGCGCTGCGAAGTGCTCACTCCTGTCTCTGCCTTGGCCCCGATAATGGGAGAAGCGGCCTAAGGGGCCAGCAAGTTGATGTGGCAGTTGTGGATGTGGCATGGCCAGGTGAAGTGTATGCATAGTAGCTAGTTTGCAAAATGAATGTGCTCGTACAACTGTGCATGCATCTAGTCAGGTGGTGTGGCTATTGGAAACCAAGTTGGCGCACTTGTCAAATGCTATCGCCTACTCTATCCCTGTGGCGCCGTCTGCAAATATATTTGCTGCATGGTGTATGCGCATGCCTCATCGTCTGCATGAAATGGGCTTGTTTACTTGTTGCCAGATGATAGGATGGGAGGCCGAGCGGCAGCACTCCACCATCTCCTACTCTAGCTTTCCCATGTGCTATGTGCCTAGCTTTCTATTTTCATAAAACCTACCGATGAAGTTGAGTCGTGAGGATGAGCTGGACCGCTCACATATTTCCTATGATTTCAATTAATTAGTTAAAAGCACGTGACTGCGCCACGTGGGTACCAATAAAGCTGGAACATTCAACCCCTATACACAACGAGGAGGGAGGGTGCCCAAGCTTCTCGCGCTGCCTCAAGTGGGCAGGCCACGGAGTACTCTCTCTGCATCATGGTGAAGGCCCAACTATAGGTGCAATAAAGCTTTGACATAGCAAAAGCATAGCGGATGCAGTAAGGCTGCCCCAGGGTCCAGAGCCCACAAATAGGCTTGGAACTTGTTGACAGGCGCCGGTTTGGGAGAATGTAAAGGCCTCTCCCGGAGCCTGAGGGGTTTTATGGGCATACCCAGGGTTAACCCACAACCCGATGACTTCCATGCCTTGCTTTAGTTCTACATATGCATGTTTCCACCTGTGAATTACCATCAGATGTTGGGACGTGAGGACGAGCTGGAGCGCCGCTCGCTCACGTACGCCGACTGGTGGCCCATCACGCGCGCACACCCAAAGGAGTTTGTTGTGCAGGAGGCCGGCCGTGACTTAATACAAAAGCTGCAGGTGAGCCACACGCGAGTTGTGTTGTCGAGTGGTTTGTGGCCTTTGTGGATCGTGTGGCAGGCAGGGGGCAGATCCTCTTGGGTCCAACGCGGATCGGTGATTGTTCAATTCCTTTGCAGCAATCATCCAATAGCATGTGCGTAGTTGATGAGAAAGGAGGAGAGGGGGAGAGCGGTGATCTGTTTGCCGTGCAGGAGGGGCTGATCGAGGGATGGACCGTTTGTCGTGAGTAGCTGCATAGCCTTCATGACACGCGTGGCCACTCTCTTTGTAGTAAAAAAACGTCTGGGCATAGCCATGCTGTACACAAGCTGACTCGGTCATTAACTCTTCTTGATGAGATGGCTGCCTCGCATTGAGCATGCGTCATCCTGCAGTACTAGATCCCGGGCCAGTACCCCACCCTGGCAGCGCAGTCTATAAGTAAAACGCTCCTAACAAGCGCCCAGTCGATGATCATCACGTTGCAGCTAGCTGCAGGTTTAAGTTGTGGGTTCGCTGGAATTTTTGGACGGGGATGTTTGCAAGGTGCCTGGGGAGTAGAGCTAATAATCCTATTGTTTTCCATGTGGCAATCAGTATTTTTAGGAGAGCAGCTCCCGTGGTCAGTCATCTCCTTGCAAAGGGATCTTATCTGCAGATATCTGTGCATGCCTAAATTAGGTCGAAATGCGTGGCTATATCATGTCATAGCGGTTTAGCTGGTAATGGCTGCCCAGTAACATCAAGCTTGCTACATTACATATGGGCACCTGCCACGCACCTCAACCGCCCCTTTTGCAGAATCAAACGTCTTTTTACCGTCCATTGGAGAAGCAGAATGTGGAGTGCCAAGTCGGCGGCCGCCAAGCGCCCTGCTGGCTGTTTGCACGCAAGTTCAGCGAGAAGAGCGGCAAGCGCATCGAGATTTATGCAAAGGAGGTGATCGGCTACCGGAAGAGGCGGCATCGGTCGAGGCATTGATTTGGGGGGCCGGGGAGGTGGGAGTCTTGACTTTTGGGCACGTGCAGTGCCATGAAGTGCTTATATGTTGTGTCAGCTAGATCGAGGAGACGAGGACCAATTCTGGACATTAGTTAATTTCAGTACGGATCTGTGGTAGCATATTGCAACATGCACGCGTGCGCGCGTGTGCAAACGGATCGTAAGTCAATTGCCTTCTAGCCATGAGAAGTATTCAGTCTGAGTCACATGCAGTTAGCATGCACGCAGGCTTTGTTACCATATCTGTTGCATGGGTGTGCACTATTATGGACATTCGTGCATGCAATGTATCATATGCAAGTGGTCAGTGTAGGGGATTGCATGCTCATGCCTGATCGATGGCAGCTGTGGATCCGGACATTAACCCAGTTAATATTGATTAGTTACTTAGCACGACGGAGCCTGTATCACGTGGGTACCAATAAAGGAAACGTCAGCCCCTGTACACAGCAAGAAGGAGCATCTGCTTTGCATTAATTAATTAATTAATAGACACGTGACTGCGGCACGTGAGCATAAGTCCTCAGTGGGAGGGGAACATGGGATGGAATGGATGGTATAAGCTATCTAGGTCCTAGTTACAGGGGTGTGGGCACCGCGGCCCGAATCGCTATGAATGCCATACTTGGTCACACGCGGAGCCCCCACAGGCTTGGGGGTCAGTGGTCTCCTCAGTTCATCACTACTTGCCATCTATCCTTGCGCACCATCTGCCTCCATATTACAGACAAACCAGGAGGTTGCCCGGGGGTGAGCCCGTCACGTCTAGTGTAGCACATGTCCATGCCGAGTCTATCACGAAAAAAGTCCACGGGTGGCGGCCCTGCCGCGCGCGGCCGGGGGCACACCAGGTGAGGACATATCGCCCAGGCTGGGCGGGCTTGGTGCCAGCTAGTCTATCTGATGTATCTACCTGATCTGTGCGGGCCAGGTGCCCGGCTAGGCCCAGGCGCCTGTGCCTAATAATGTGGGAAACATAGGGCAAATCAGCGTACAAATCCTCATTACTAATGTGCAAACCAAAGGGGATGTTAAGGGCCTTGCGCAGCATCTTGGTGACGGCGCCGTCGAGTCGTTGCTCCAGCTCCTGCATCAGTGTCCAGGTCTCGGCGCTGTAGGTCAGGATCGTCAGAATGACGACCTTGAAGAGGTCACGCTTGACGATCCGGGGTAGGGCGGGGTTGCTCCACCAGCGGCGGTGGTCATGGAGGTGCGCCCGCGCCATGCCGATCCGTGTCGTCATGTCGTCCTCGCAGTCGGGAAGCCAACTGCCGAGCAGCTAGAAGCGGCCTGAAGGAGGGTAGTTGACCTCGGCATCGTCTAAGAGGCAGAGTGTGGGTGGGGGCCCTGCCATGCCGAGGGCCAGGGCCTTCGTTTTGGGGCTGATTTCTAGACCAACCGCCCGAGCCTCGAGCGCCAGGCAGTCCAGCCAAAGTTGGGCAGACTCCGGCTTCTCGATGAGCGTGATGTCGTCGGCATAAATGAGGTCAGCTAGTAAATTCTGCTTGTTAGTCGGCCCCCCTTCCCCAAGCTCGTTCGTGATCGCTAGGCCAGGGGCACGGCCTGCAATGCTAGCAAAGCGAGCACGTGCCTGGCGCATAACATGCTATTGCATAAGCTAAGCTATTGTTGTTGTCTCCTTGGTATTGCATGCACCATGATGCAGAGACAGTAAGGACTCTGTGGCCCGGCTGCCCACTTGTGGCAGTGAGAGAAGCTTATTAGTAATGCAAGGCTCCTAGCTGCTAGGATCGAGGGTGCCCTCCCAGCCTCCTTGTGTGTATAGGTCGAAGGTTCCTTCATTGGCATGTACCCACGTGACGCAGGTCATGTTCTTATCATTTATTGATTTAACTTTATTAATTAATTAACGAGAGGGAGGATCGATGGACACTCCTGACTAGCTAGCGCTTGCACTACTAGATTCTCTCACTGTCACATGTGAGCAGACCACAGAGAAGTCTCTCTGCATCATGTACGCCGATTGGCCAACTCTGCCTTCCACCCGGCGGCCAGGCAAGTACATCTAGTGGCAGTGGCCTCAATCTGAAAAACTTGGTGGCGATGCATGCTCATGCTGGGCGGTACTATATAAACGTAGCAACCTGGGCCGGCTGGAGCTAGCTGCAATCTTTATGGCTTCAACTTATCATTCCTTTGATGCTAGGGCGGTCGATCCGGGGCATTGACCTCATTAAATCAGGCACCCCGGGGTTCAGGCCACCGGCCAAAAAACATGCATGCATGCATGCATGCAGATCATGAAGCTAAACATATACATCTTGCATATTTAATTTTTGGATTGATCCGGACTCCAGTAAACATATGATCGGTTTATAAGCTCAGAATTACGTGCCGGTAGGCCAGATGGAGAGGCCGGCCAGCAATCATGGCCGGCCAACTCATCGATATCGATATTGACCACATGCACTTGCATGGAGAACCTGGCGAACGGCACCCCTGGTCGCAACTACCTCGCTCTGCTACTGCGAGTGAGTATCTGGACACCTTTGGGTCGCATCATCAGTGTGCACGGCGGTGGCGTGCTCGAGAGATCCGGCACGTGCGCCCGGCCGGCCCGGCATCGGCCCTTCGGCACCTCGCTGGCAAGCTGCCCGCGGCAGCTAGGGGCCCTGCTGCCCCCCCGCCGCCCGCCCCGCTTCACCAGCCTGCACTGGCTCCCCGCCGTCATCCAGGCCCGGCAAGCCCTGCACGACAACCGCGACCCCGCCTGCTACGCCCGCCTCAAAGCCGAATACCACTCGGCCATCCGGCAGGCGACCAAGGAGCAGGAGGACCTCCATGTCCGCGAGTACTTCGCCCATGCACCTCCAGGACCGGCAGCACAGCAAGTACGCCTGGACCCGCCCGAGTGCGTCACGCCCAACGGCCAGCGGCCGGCGCGCAGCCGGCGCCGCAGAAGCTCTCTGGCTCACCGCAGCAGCAGCTTGACGGCAGTGGTATTCCTCCTGGGCAGTCCCGGCTGCTCGGCGCCCCCCCGCCGCCTCCTCCGCTTGGCCCCGGCTCTGGCGGCCGCGCGCCTGGCGCCTGCCGGCGGGCGTCCCTACGCCGCCCACGCCGCCCGCCGCTGAGCAGCCTGGACTACACGTACCCGGCCCTGACGGAACCCCTGGCCGACCCCAACGAGCTACCGCCGTTCACCGACCTCGAGCTGAGCACCGCCACCAAGCAACTCCGCTTCTACGCCGCCGTTGGACCTGACCAGCTCCCCGTCCCGGTCTGACGGCGCTCACGGGTACGTTCCTACAGTACTTGACGTCTGCAACCGGATCCTGCTTGCCGACGCGCCGCCGATTCCTGATCGGCAGCATGCACAGCTACCACGTATTATGCTGTACAAAAACAAAGGTTTCCCTGATGACCCCGCCAACTACCGAGGAGTCTGCATCCAGAGCGCCGCACTCAAGTTGTTCATGCGCATGATCCTCAGTCAACCGCCTTCGTTCTGCTCTCGACCATCACCTAGGGGAAAGTCAAATGGGCTTTCATCCTGGGCGCAATTAACACCGTCAGTCATGGCCATCTTCGTGGCGCGCCGCCTCTTCGAGGAAAACGCTCTCCTGCAACCTGGTGAGTTTCCCGCCATCCTGATCTTCGTCGACTTCATCAAGGCTTTAGATTCTGTCCTCTGCATGGACGCTCTATGGGCTGTCCTTGCTCGCGCTCGCGTCCCCACTCCCCTGATTACCGTCATCCGCACGCTGTATGAGGGGTCGACCACTTCGGCGGTGCGCACTCAACACGGCTTTACCCCGCCATGTCCCGACTGCAGACCCGTCCGGCCGGGCGTCTGGCAGGTTTGCCGCGCCCTGTCGCCGTATCTGTTTATTATTGTAGTGGATTCATGTTACTGATGCGCCAGGCACGTCACTGCTCGCTTTGCTAGCATGGCAGGCGGTGCCCCTGGCCTAGCGATCACGAACGAGCTTGGGAAAGGGGGGCCGACTAACAAGCAGAATTTACTAGCTGACCTCATCTATGTATGCCGACGACATCACGCTCATCGAGCCGGAGCAGCCGGAGTCTGCCCAACTTTGGCTGGACTGCCTGTCGCTCGAGGCTCGGGCGGTTCAATGGTCTAGACATCACTGCCCCAAAACGGAGGCCCTGGCCCTCGGCATGGCAAAACCCACCCACACTCCGCCTCTTAGACGACACGTACCGGCCGAGGTCCGAACTACCCTACTTCAGGCCGCTTCAAGCTGCTCGGCAGTTGTGGCTTCCCGACTGCGAGGATGACCTGATGTGACGACACGGATCGGCATGGCGCGGGCGCAACTCCATGACCACCGCCGCTGGTGGAGCAACCCCGCCCTACCCCGGATTGTCAAGCGTGACCTCTTCAAGGTCGTCATTCTGACGATCCTGACCTACGGCGCCGAGACCTGGTCTGGACACTGACCCAGGTCAGCTGGAGCAATGACTCGACGGCAACGTCACCAAGATGCTGCGCAAGGCCCTTAACATCCCCTTTGGTTTGCACATTAATTAGTAATGAGGATTTGTACGCTGGTTTGCCCTATGTTTCCCACATTATTAGGCTCAGGCGCCTGGGCCTATGTAGCCGGGCACTATGGCTCGCACAGATCAGGTAGACACATCAGATAGAATAGCTGGCACCAAGGCCCGCCCGGCAGCCTGGGCGATATGTCCTCACCTGGCGTGCCCCAGCAGGCCACGCGCGGCAGGGCCGCCACCCGTGGACTTTTTTCGTGATAGACTCGGCATGGACATGTGCTACACTAGACGTGACGGGCGGCCTCCTCGGGTTTGTCTGTAATATTAATAATGGAGGCAGATGGTACGCAAGGATAGATGGCAAGTAGTGATGAAGGAGACGGCACCCCAAGTCTGTGGGGGCTCCGCGTGTGACCGCAGTATGGCATTCATAGCGATTCGGCGCCGGGGCCGTGGTGCCCACAACCCTGTGACTAGGACCTAGTATTAGATAGCTTCACAACGGTCTGAAAGTGCCAAAAAACAGCCTTATCACTCCTGTAAGATGCAAATATTGTCGAAGCATGCTAGATCTTGGTAGGTAGCATGTTCAGGACACCAGTAGTAGGATTGCAACTTTCCGGACTTACCGGACCTCAGCTGACCTATTTTTGGCATGTCTATTTTTAGCACTTTTCCAGATTTTAATATAAACAAATACATTCTAATATGCAAATAAAGAGTTCTTGACCTGGCTGTTTGCAAGTAAGTTGATACTCATGACTAATGACTGTGCACAAGATCTGATGGTCATCCAACCGCATTTGGTAACAAAATGCCACCAAATGCTAGCAAAAATGTGCGTTTTTTGTATTTCCCATCACATTTCATTGCGGTTTCCATACAAGCTGTGCTCGGTTGAGGCTGGAAACTTGTAGGCATCTTAAACATCATTATTCTAGACATCCCACAAAAATTCAGGTCCATCGTAGGGTATTTGATGTCAGTTTGCTCACAAATGTTACCAAAAATGCACGTTTTTCGTATTTTTCATCACATTCCATGGCAGTTTCCATACAAGATGTGCTCAGTGCAGGCTGGAAACTTGCATGCATCTTTGCCATCATTATTTTAGACATTCCACAAAAATTCAGAACCATCAGAGGGTATTTGATGTCAGTTTGCTCACAAATGTTACCAAAAATGCACGTTTTTCGTATTTTTCATCACATTTCATTGCAGTTTCCGTACAAGATGTGCTCTGTTGAGGCTGGAAACTTGCATGCATCTTAGCCATCATGATTTTAGACATTCCACAAAAATTCAGGCCCATCATGTTCTATTTGGTAGAGTTATCAATGCCATACCTGCCAGTTTCCATTACAAATTCTTTCCCATGGATGCGAAACTGCCAGTGTGGAATATCAAGGAGACAATCTGGTCAACTCAAATAGATGACTCACTAAAACATGGAAACCATTCACGAGTGATATAAGACAACCTCCAGGAGACATACATAAAAGTTCATTGATATAGACACAGCTGACAATATGCACATGTGGCCATGTGGATGCTCACGCAATCTCTATTCTACGGAGGAGCTTGCTGAACATAATATTGGCAGCTGTCGCATGCATGGCTAGAAAGGTCATTTTACACGTGCACCCACAGCATGCCAAGTAATGTAGCTGCAAATTACTCAACAGGCGGCATGGCGCTTATGCGGTTGCGCGCCCTCATTTCGGTATCGCTAGGAGGTAGTGGCACCACCGTGCACAATCTCTGCCTGACCTTGTCAGCCTTCATGCACTGTGTCAACATGGACACCCCCATACCCTTGCCCTTGGCATCACAGCCAAGCTTTCGACGGTGGTTGGTGAAGCTCTTGGTGTCCTCCTTGCGCATGTGGTGCATGTGCAAGTTACTAAGTGAGTGAGTGAGTGAGTGAGTGAGTGAGTGAGTGAGTGAGTGAGTGAGTGAGTGAGTGAGTGAGTGAGTGAGTGAGTGAGTGAGTGAGTGGGTGGGTGGGTGGGTGGGTGGGTGGGTGGGTGGGTGGGTGGTGGGTGGGTGGGTGGGTGGGTGGGTGGGTGGGTGGGTGGGTGGGTGGGTGGGTGGGTGGGTGGGTGGGTGGGTGGGTGGGTGGGTGGGTGGGTGGGTGGGTGGGTGGGTGGGTGGGTGGGTGGGTGGGTGGGTGGGTGGGTGGGTGGGTGGGTGGGTGGGTGGGGGGGGGGGGGGGGGGGGGGGGGGGGGGCGGGGGGGGGTGGGTGGGTGGGTGGGTGGGTGGGTGGGTGGGTGGGTGGGTGGGTGGGTGGGTGGGTGGGTGGTGGGTGGGTGGGTGGGTGGGTGGGTGGGTGGGTGGGTGAGTGAGTGAGTGAGTGAGTGAGTGAGTCCACGAGTGAGTGAGTCCACGAGTGAGTTCACGAGGCAGGGAGGGAGGGAGGGAGGGAGGGAGGGAGGGAGGGAGGGAGGGAGGGAGGGAGGGAGGGAGGGAGGGAGGGAGGGAGGGAGGGAGGAGGGAGGGAGGGAGGGAGGGAGGAGGGAGGGAGGGAGGGAGGGAGGGAGGGAGGGAGGGAGGGAGGGAGGGAGGGAGGAGGGAGGAGGGAGGGAGGGAGGGAGGGAGGGAGGGAGGAGGGAGGGAGGGAGGGAGGGAGGGAGGGAGGGAGGGAGGGAGGGAGGGAGGGAGGAGGGAGGGAGGGAGGGAGGGAGGGAGGGAGGGAGGGAGGGAGGAGGGAGGGAGGGAGGGAGGGAGGAGGGAGGGAGGGAGGGAGGAGGGAGGGAGGGAGGGAGGGAGGAGGGAGGGAGGGAGGGAGGGAGGGAGGGAGGGAGGAGGGAGGGAGGGAGGGAGGGAGGGAGGGAGGGAGGGAGGGAGGAGGGAGGGAGGGAGGGAGGGAGGGAGGGAGGGAGGGAGGGAGGGGATCGGTCACTCACAGCAGTTTATTCCCACCCCAGCAGGGCCCCTCCCTCACATCCGGCTGCAAAATCTGCTTGATGTCGCTTCTCTCTAAAATAAGCCGCACAGCCCTGATGCGAGCAAACGGCTCGCCATCATACTGTCGCTCACTGATGCTTTATACGCGCTTTCCGTAAGATGAAAACATGACGGAAAAGAGAGACTCGGGGAAAGGGGATACGGTGAAATACTTGTCTGCTACCGGCCGGGGTTTCAACAGCGAAGAAATTCGCACCTGAATGTGCACATACCACTCCTTCACGTCGACAACGGTCTTGCATCGCAACCGTGTCACAGACGCGGCAGCAAAAATTGCTGGCGGCATTGACATGCTCGCCGCAGTTAACGAACGTGCGGAGGTCCGTTTTAGCCCCTGACGCCATGGCGTCTTTGATACCAAGAACGCCTGCAAAAGACACGATATCGGGCACAAAAGCACTTAAAAACGAATTACGGTATGCGACGCCTGGCCCAGCCTAGAAATTGGATAAAAAATCGCGCCAGCTCGGTCAAAGCAAACTGAGCCGGTAATGAAAAAAGTGCTTCGGTCAAGGCCTTAAAAACTAAAAAATGCGTCGATTAGTGTCAAAAACCAGATGTTAGGGCGACTTTCATCGGGAAAATTTTTTGCTGCAGGTAGGTGGGGTCGAGAGAAAATCGGCGACAAAACAGGCACCCACCTGTGAATGACGCCAAAATGCCGAAGGACTCCGCAGAATTTGTGGCGAAAAAAAATAACGGCAAGTAATATATGACCCTAGGAGCATACACTAAAATTTCCAGCCTCGATACTGCCTTTTTATTCGCTCACGATAGCCTGCCAGGCCGCCATGCCTGTCGGTGGAAATTCGGTCACCGTCGTGCACGCATACACCAAAAATCTCATTTCGCGCCACTTTTCGGGTCCTCCTTACGAGGCTGCATTTTGGCGGGGCTCGGACCGTTGTGTTACACCATCCATTCCATCCCATGTTCCCCTCCCACTGAGGACTTATGCTCACAGGACTTATGCGTCACGTGTCTATTAATTAATTAATTAATTAATTAATTAATTAATTAATTAATTAATAATTAATCAGTGCAGAAATACTGCACTACCTGTAGCCTGATCTGTGGCCTAACTCCGTCTGTGGCCAGCCCACTTATTAGGGCAGTGAGAGAAGCTAGCCGGGGCGCGCCCCTCCCAGCTCCAGCTTTCTCCGTGTATGTATAGGGGGTGAAGGTTCCTTTATCGGTGGTACCCACGTGGCACATTGCGCAGTCTGGTACGTGATAGTTAATTCATGAATAGAACTTTAGTAGTGCGCAATCACGACGGATTGCAGCATTTTGGGTATTACTACACAGTCTAATTTATGCTCAGATCGAGAATATGCATGCACGTCTCTTGAGGCACGCAAGTCCTTTGACAGCAGGCCGAGCTCTGGAGCAAGCTCCTTAGGCCAACCATGGACCAGTCGCGCAGGTGAGCTATAGAGCTGAGTGGGCACCGCCTTTCCCATTCACGGGACAAGGCCATGTACCCCCACCACTGAGTCCTGCTCACGGCTTCAGATCGATGGAGGATAAGCGACGCTTCCTCTCTCGCTGCAGGAACTTGCACAATCTCCCCTGGAGGCTGGACGACGACCTGACGCCCGCTCAGCATCAGCAGCGACGCGGCCTGTGGCCGGAGTACCTCCACCACAAGCAAGACCCCATGCAAGAAGCCCAAGGTGTTCTGGAGGGGCGGGGACCTGATCGATAGCCAACAACCAGCTGTGGACGCCCCCCACGGGCTAGACTAGCCATTAATTAATTTTACCCATTCATTCATTCATTGAGTCTCGTGTCCCCGTTGGGGGACCACGGAGCACTGAATTCCCCAGTTTAATTAAGATATAGTGGACGTCTCCCCAAGACTAATCGTCAATATGTACATCTATGTCCACATGCAGCTAGTCTCAAATATGGGTCTCAAGTGAGGCCTCGAGCTAATCTTGCACGCAAACTATGCCTCACCATGCTTTTTACATCAATATCCTAGGATCCACATTTAATTGGGGGTTCGTAGTCTTTCATAACGTCCGCCCAACGCTGCTTGTCCTGCATATCCGACCATATCTGAGTAAGAGGCCGGTTGAGCCGATGACGCCGATAGCATCTGCGTCATTGTCATGCAGCTATAAAATCATGTCGCGGTGTGTACGTAAGTAAGTAAGTAAGTAAGTAAGTAAGTAAGTAAGTAAGTAAGTAAGTAAGTAATTGTACTTGTGTGTCATGCGCATGGGCATGCCACAGAGTAGTATGCAAATCTCATTAGAAAAATTATTACACGAAAGTTACAAATATCGTCTGCATCATGCCCCAAACATATAGTCCGGCACTAGAAGGGCCAGGATAAAATCCTCATCTGAGCTTTCCTCTATTGTAATGGCAGACGAGGCGGTAGTGTAGCGGCTATTGATCCAGGGGCAATAACCTCCACCGGCTGAGGACTTCTACCCTGCATTCTACCAATGGGCTGCAGCCGGGGCCCGTGGGGACTGAGGAGATCAAACAGGAGCATGCCCCACAGGAAGGTACATATCGCAGACGGCCGCCCATTTCTCCTTGTCTATATGAATGGGGGCGCGGAGTACAGATAATCCCAGCCAGAAGCCTTGCACCTTCATGCAATTGTGTCACATAGGGTCGGGCCGCGCCGCGTCGGTGCGGGGCGCGCGCAAGTTTAATTGCCAGTGGGTTGCGACGGGACAAAGGGACCCTGCAATAGGAGGAGGTGTCTACCTGGTTGCCAGTTGGCCAGTCCTAAGCCCGCCCACAGGGCCCACATCGGTATTCACCTGGTCTGTGCGGGCTAGATGGCCGGCAACTACTGAGGAGACGGCGGTGTCGGATGCTATGGTGACAAGAGAGAGCTCGCAGTAGAGCTCCGACGGCCCGGGTGCGCGGAGCTCTTGGTAGCGGACGCCGAGGATGTGATGTGACGGAGCATTCGAGTGACTGTGCCGTCAAGCTGCTTGCTCAGCGCCCCTGGAGTGGTCCAGGGTCCACGCCTCGCAGCCGTAAAGGCCGGGGGTGCTGAGGACAAGGGCCTTGAACAGAATGCGCTTGCACCGGCCGCTCACTCTGACAGGTAGCGACATGTACAGAACCTGCATATCGAGGCGGCAGAGGGCCGCCGGCCCAGGCCTGGCCAATGCGGGACCGTGCTGATGTCGTCGCGGTATGTCCATTGTTGGCCACCACGTCGCCTAACCCTGGCAGGGCCTGACCATGGAAGAAGATATCTCCCGAGCTGGCCAGTCCGCAAGGAACCAGCAGGGCCCTCATCTGTATCAACCTGATTAGTACGGTCTAGATGGCCAGCAAACTGTAGGCTACGCTGCCTAATAATATCAGACACACGGGGCATCCCATCATACAACGCCGCCAAGTGGCGGTGTTCGCCGTACTTCACCCCCAAGATATACTAGCATCCTAGTAACTGTGCCATTCAATCTGGACTCCAGATGTTCAGTAAGTGTCCAGGCTTCCGCCCCATTAATTAACCCTTAGTCGGGAGGACCATTTTTGGCACTTTCAGACCCCTGAAAATGAGAAAAATCATAACTCACAGGCCACAACTCCAAATGCCCCCAACCAAGATGCTAGGAGTATCTACACTTCGAGGGCTTTCAGAATATGCAATAATACCACGGGTTTATCGAAGCATTTGGATGATAGCTCCAGTCAAACTTGGCCAAAAGACGATCTTTTTTCCCCAAGGAAAAGTGAACCCCCACCTAACTTCCCAGGGAGGGTATGGAACCTCAACAACAACATTGGACAACTTAGTTGGATAGTCCAATGGTGCTTTCCTTGGGTCAGACCACCCGGATAACCCATTAGACCTATATAAGGTGCTCATATATGTGTGTGGGTTACGCGCGCGTAAACAGCCATCTAAGACATGCAATACAAGAATGCATTATAGAAAGCTATAAAAGATTGCCAAAGGTGCTGGAATACAAACATGTTGCCTACCTGCATTAACGAAATGATATGCTCCAAAGAAATGCCATAAACTGGTCACTTTCAGGGCTAATACCCCTCTTTACAGCAGGCATGGAGGCTTGCTGAAAGGTGCACTAAAAAGCTCGTCAAATATAATGCATGGGAGACGTATTCCGCTGCAAAGGACACGCAAACACGTTGCCGTACCTGGCTCGTTCACGTCCTGCCCGGATTCCACTGGCCGGGACCCTCATATCTCACACATACCATTGCTTTACAGGCATAGGTCGCCATAGCCGCATCATGCATGCATCCTTTATGATTACAAGGTTGATGCTCCGTTCAAATATTACCTATAAACGCGTCCGCATTCCCAGCAAACGCATCAGCGGACATCCGGTACCAAATCTGGATGCTTGGGCTGGCGCAGACTGCCCGGCCACGAGGATAAAATGGAAATATGATAAGCGATTACTCATCTGGCACTGACGACCCAGAAGGCAGTATTTTCCTACCTGAATTTTCCCAATCCTACAAGTTTGGCCATGCCTGACCTACGAAAATCACGCAAAGTCATTCTGAGCAAAATTCTGAACCGTTTCTAGCCTCGACACGCAAAATTTCCGTGAGAACGGCATGCTGGCAGCCATATCTAGTTACGCGCGCGCGCGAGTGAAAATTTCCCGCCAAAGTCACGTGATACCTGCTCAATGCACGTTGTAATTACCAGGCTATGGCGAATATTACCCCCAAACCTATGCATCACCCTCGTCCCTAAGTGTCCCCGGACCCACCGGACAACTGTCCTCCGTCACAAGTGGCGCGGCGCTCACGGCGCGGCGCGAAATTTGACCGTTTGTCAAACCACCCGACAGGTCGGGTGGTTTCCCGACTAAGGGTTAATTAATTAATAGTAGACACGTGACTGCGTCACGTGAGCATAAGTCCTCAGTGGGAGGGGAACATGGGATGGAATGGATGGTGTAAGCTATCTAGCGGGTCCTAGTTACAGGGGTGTGGGCACCGCGGCCCGAATCGCTAATATGAATGCCATACGCGGTCACACGCGGAGCCCCAACAGACTTTGGGTGGTCTCCGTCATCACTACTTGCCATCTATCCTTGCGCACCATCTGCCTCCATATTACAGACAAACCAGGAGGCTGCCCAGGTGTGAGCCCGTCACGTCTAGTGTAGCACATGTCCATGCCGAGTCTATCACGAAAAGTCCACCGGGTGGCGGCCCTGCCGCGCGCGGCCCGGGGCACGCCAGGTGAGGACATATCGCCCAGGCTGGGCGGGCTTGGTGCCAGCTAGTCTATCTGATGTGTCTACCTGATCTGTGCGGGCCAGGTGCCCGGCTAGGCCCAGGCGCCTGTGCCTAATAATCTGGGAAACATTATTAGGGCAAATCAGCGTACAGATCCTCATTACTAATGTGCAAACCAAAGGGGATGTTAAGGGCCTTGCGCAGCGTCTTGGTGACGTTGCCGTCGAGTCGTTGCTCCAGCTCCTGCGTCAGTGTCCAGGTCTCGGCGCCGTAGGCCAGGATTGTCAGAATGACGACCTTGAAGAGGTCACGCTTGACTATCCGGGGTAGGGCGGGGTTGCTCCACCAGCGGCGGTGGTCATGGAGTTGCGCCCACGTCATGCCGATCCGTGTCGTCAGGTCGTCCTCACCCCATGAAGGTCAGAATCTAGTAAGAACAAGAACCTTGAAAAGATCCCGTTTCCGGCCAGCGCCCAGGTCCTTGGCGTGCCACACTAGCTCTGTCTAATTTACGCAAAGCCGTCCATGCAAGACCTATGCGTGTGTCGATGACTAGCCATATTAGCCACTGGCACCCATGCCTGGGTGATGCAATTACCTGGATGCTCCTAGCCACTGTGTCATGTCCATATGCAGGGTAGAACATAGTCCCGTATGCCCATAGCCGAACCAATAGCCAAAGATATCCGCCAGCCTAGCTTAATGTGCCTCGCCTAGCACTGCCTGTTTGCTCACGTCAATAAAGTAATGCAATTCTCACACGGGTCATATTGCACCCACAGGGGATGCGCCGGATAGTTTCGACGGATCCAGCGCTTGTGCACATTGTGGCGTGAGGGAAGGGGGGGTCTCTAGCTGCCCCCTGCCCGCTGTGCACTGACTCTGGTGCTCCCCGCAACGGGAGCACACATGCATGCCATGGCACGTTATCGATGGATTTCAATACCAAGGAGACAACCAGAGATTTCAATACGTTCATTAATGGCTGAATATGGAGGAAAAAAATATGTGTATAACTGCATGTATGTGCAACTAATTGAGGGAATCCGCAGATAATTAATGTGACCAGAACTAGTGTTGGCCTGACGAACCTTGCCCTTCAATCAAATGTCGGCTACGTATGCTACGATAAAACATATGGATCCTGCAAAGCTCCTACTACCGGCTACCATTGAATGCATGCATACAGCGCTGACGCTCAGACACTATTCAAATAACAGGATGTTCGTCCCACTTCAGATGCTGGCATTGTAGCCCTGCCCAGGGCCCGTGCTGAACTTACTCAACCTCAACCATCTGCACCTTGTCACTCTCTAGAGCGTGAAATCCTCGTCCTCGTCGTCATCATCCTCACTAGTTGCAGAATAATCCTCATCCCTGTCAGTATCCTCCTCCTGCTGCTGCTGCTCCTCCTCCTCCTCCTCCTCCTCCTCCTCCTCCTCCTCCTCCTCGTCCTCTGCCTCCTCCGTTTCTTCTGCCTCCTCCTCCTCCTCGTCCTCTGCCTCCTCATTGTCATCTGTGGCAGATTCCCCACCCAGGAACTTGGACGGATATTTTTTCCCATAGTTCACCAACAGCTCCTCGCCCTTGCGAATATGCCGCACCGTGTACACCGCCACAAACGGCTGCCCTGACGCGTCAAACTCAGTACCTCCGAACCTGACATTGGCCCTTGCTGCGATGTTGCGATAGTCATTCATGAACCGCAGCTCGTTGCCATAATTCTTTGCGTCGATCATGAGCAAAACCTCCTTGCCGGCCTCCCGTTGGTCCGGTACCTTCAACTCAAACACATACTGGCTGTTCGCCATGCTGTGGCCCGCGCGCATTGTCCCGGTGTAGTTGCCGACCTTCTTAGCCTTCCCCCAATTCCTCGTCGCATACAACCCGTGCTGCACCTGCTGCTTCCTCTCGCTGCTGGCACCTGAACCCGCGCGGCTACCCGCCGCTGCATCCCTGCCAGTGGGTGCGCCAGCCGCCTGCTTGCCAGCAAAAATCGGATGATCTGTGGGCAGCGGGCGGATTTCTACCCCCTTAAGATAATCCATCCGCACCACCTGCCGACGCAGCCTCTCCGCCGCACCGTGCGGGTCCCCCCACACGTACCAGCTGACGTACCGGCAGCGACAACCATGGGGCCAGGAGGGAGGTTTCCGGCTCCTTGTGGCGTTGGCAGCATTACGGTTGATAGCATTATGTCCACCGCGCGCCGGCGGCAAGGGTTGCCCCCCCCTGTAGCTCCTTTTGTCGTCGCGGGGCGGATGACCCACGCTACCACCCTGGGACTCGCTCGACAGGTTGTCAGTCACCAACGAGAGGTTCTCCTGGCGCTGCAACCGCTCGGCCTTCCTCGCTGCAATAGCCGCAGGGTCGTTATGCTCCGAACAGACGAAGAGCTTCCTGTTTCTCCCTTCTCGGTCTCGCAGGTCCTGAAGCAACAGCCCGACGCACTCGGGGTGGAAGTAAAGCTTGCAGCCCTCGCACACGAACATGTCTTGGTTCTGCACTTGGTCCTTTCGCAACTTGCAGATGCAGTGCAGCACGGAGGTCAACCTGGGAGATGCCTCGTTCATATTCCCATGCTGCCAGCTGCCACGCGGCTTCGGCGGAGCTCTCACCGCGCTCGGCACGGGTGCCGGATCAGGATCTGAGAGGGATGCCTGTTCCACAAGACACCCTTGACTCTCGCTGTTGGCAACGACAACCTCCCATTGCTGCGGGTAGCATCCAGAGCTCCCATGATCGGGGACCCCTCTTGCCGGCTTGTGGCTCATGGTAGCCGGCTTGTTGTTAGTAGCCGAGGCAGCAGGTCCAGGTGGCACCGCTGGAGGACCATCCCCGTGCTCCCATTCCAGCACTGTTCTGCCAGCTCTCTGCCGCTGGGCGCTGCCCTCCCTATTCGATGGCCCCGCACCGTTGGATGGTTCAGCCCCACGCAACGGTCCCTCACCATTTGATGGCCCCGGCAGACGGACAGGAGCACCCCCCCGCAGCAGCTGTCGCCCCCGCAGCAACTCTTGGCCCGTGTCCATGGGCTCCTTCTGCTTCCCGCGTTGGTCCATCGGCGCGGCTGCGTGGCCCCCTTGTTCTCGATGCGGCGGGCGAGGTTTTGGGGGCGGCATCTTGCTGGCGTCTTCTTGGTGGCGCGTGGGCAGGGGCGCGGGTCGCTTGTTGTGGCGACTAGCATCCACGCATGACTCATCATCTGAGGCTTGACTGCCCGCATCACAAGCGGTGGGAAATGCGCGCTTTCTACCGCCGCTGTTGTCACCCATGTCCTGCCCCTTGTCCACGCCCTCATCATCGCGCACACCCGCGCCTTTTTCCCCGCCCGGATCCTCCCCTCTTCCGCTCATCATGCCCTCCCCCCTGTCTCCACTGTGCCCATTACCAGTGCCTTCACCCCTGCCTCTCATCACATCCTTGCCCCTGCCTTGATCTTGTCCATTGCGCGTGCCCCCGCCCGCGCCCGCGCCCTCGCCCTGGTTCTGGCCACCCGCGCCCCCCACTGCGCCCCCACCGGCAGGGATCGCTGCAGGGCCGTCATCAGCTGCAGGGCAATTCAGTGCCGCCCGATATGCAGGCCCCTCCGCCGGGCCCTCTGTCGGCCCTGTCAGTTGTGCATCCAACAACACCCAGTCTCCCTCAAACAACTCCCGTTGGATGTCCAACAGGCCATATAATGACCCTCGCACACTGACCCAGCGGGACTCCAGGTACACCAGCGCGCCCCAGGGACCCTCCGACGTTATCACCGACGCTGGCGTGGGCAGCATGCTCGCCCTCTCCACCCACGTGGCGGAGTATTCATCGTTGATTTTGCGCTCGAACTTTGTGATCGCTGTGGCGACCGCGGCACGCACCGCACTATAGGGAACGACCTTGCGCCACAGCCGGGGAGGGCCGGCCTCTGTGGGAGTGGCATGTGCCAAGCGGAACTCCCCCAGTGACATGACGGGAAATATCCTGTCCCCTCGTGGCCGCGTGCAGTCACCGTTCCGGTATGCCTGAATACGCTCTCGCAAAACGGGCCACCCGAGATCCTCCACAAACTTGCGGCGCCAGGGTTCCTGGATGAGGAACAAGAGGGGGCGGAGAGGTAGTAAGGTAAGGTAAGGGGGATTCAGCCAGCATGAGGCGTTGTGAAAGCTCTCTTCAGTGGAAAGGCCACGGGGTCATCTGATACGATGATGTTGTTCGCAAAAAGGGCAAAGACAAACCTGTGGCAGTGAACGATGAAAACAGCGGTTAGTGCTTCTTAACAGCAGTGGACAGTGTGCATGTCCGGAGACGATGTTTTATGCTTTGTGACTTGCTCGCGTGTGTGTGCACGGGCACTTTGGGACGCATGCAACGAATGGGAAGTAACGACACGAGCAATCATCAGCAGGTTCGCAGCTAGAGGGGGCGCCTACACTTGCGCGAAATCCAGAAAGACCTGAACTGCTATATATAATACTCTAATAAAATAATATGGATAAGATAGTCTAGGCGGCGGCGGCAGCGGCGGTGGTGGTGGCGGTGGTGGTGGTGGTGGTGGTGGTGGTGGTGGTGGTGGTGGTGGTGGTGGTGGTGGTGGTGGTGGTGGTGGTGGTGGTGGTGGTGGTGGTGGTGGTGGTGGTGGTGGTGGTGGTGGTGGTGGTGGTGGTGGTGGTGGTGGTGGTGGTGGTGGTGGTGGTGGTGGTGGCGGCGGTGGTGGTGATGGTGGTGGCGACGGCGGCGGCGGCGGTGGTGGTGGTGGTGGTGGTGGTGGTGGTGATGGTGGTGGTGGTGGTGGTGGTGGTGGTGGTGGTGGTGGTGGTGGTGGTGGTGGTGGTGGTGGTGGTGGTGGTGGTGGTGGTGGTGGTGGTGGTGGTGGTGGTGGTGGTGGTGGTGGTGGTGGTGGTGGTGGTGGTGGTGGTGGTGGTGGTGGTGGCGGTGGCGGCGGCGGTGGTGGTGGTGGTGGCGGCGGCGGTGGTGGTGGTGGTGGTGGTGGTGGTGGTGGTGGTGGTGGTGGTGGTGGTGGTGGTGGTGGTGGTGGTGGTGGTGGTGGTGGTGGTGGTGGTGGTGGTGGTGGTGGTGGTGGTGGTGGTGGTGGTGGTGGTGGTGGTGGTGGTGGTGGTGGTGGTGGTGGTGGTGGTGGTGGTGGTGGTGGTGGTGGTGGTGGTGGTGGTGGTGGTGGTGGTGGTGGCGGCGGCGGCGGCGGGGGCGGCGGCGGCGGCGGCGGGGGTGGTGGTGGTGGTGGTGGTGGTGGTGGTGGTGGTGGTGGTGGTGGTGGTGGTGGTGGTGGTGGTGGTGGTGGTGGTGGTGGTGGTGGTGGTGGTGGTGGTGGTGGTGGTGGTGGTGGTGGTGGTGGTGGTGGTGGTGGTGGTGGTGGTGGTGGTGGTGGTGGTGGCGGTGGCAGCTTCGGGGGCGGCGGCGATGGTGACGTTGGCACAGACAATAACAGGAAAGTACCATGCTGTTGCGCGTAAGCAGAAGAGAGTTCACAAGCACCCGGCCTTGCGGGCACTTGATGACTGTACTGGGTATGCGGTTGGCAGCGCGACACACAGCCGTCTCTCTCAGTGCCCACGCTGGGCTTTTCTTATCCGCCTTCCTCTTACACCCTCGCTTCCCTCCCCCCGCTCCCCCGTACAACAGCAACACCCTGCAGCTTCTTCCTCCCTTCTTTTCCGGCCCCGGGCACAGCTGGTCCCATGTGCATCCTTACTTATAACGGGTCTCATATGCATCCATACCTGTTAGGGGTGCCATATGCATCCATACATGGTAGGGGTGCCATATGCATCCATATTTGTTATGGGTCCGATATGCATCCATATTAGTTATGGGTCCCATATGCATTCATATTCGTTATGGGTCCTATACGCATCCATACATGTTAGGGGTGCCATATGCATCCATATTTGTTATGGGTCCTATATGCATCCATATTTGCTACGTTACCCCTTGCAGCTCATCCTGTTTGCAGCACGACGAGCACGGCTAGCGCGCCTACTGTAGCACGGTTAGCATTGTCGCAGGCTTCCACCTTTCCAGGGACCGACACGACAACCCAGAGCTCGTGCGGGTCCGCCATGCACATCAGCGCGGGTGGGGCAGCGGACCAAGTAAGCCTGCAAGTGCGCTTACCTCCATGTGCGGCTCCTCCGCCGGCGCCTCGCAAGACGCAAACGCCGGATAAAAGTCGCGGGACATGACGCACGTCCAGAGCGCGCCCCGCGGAGGCTGGTAGCCGTTGGGCATGTACCGCCACTTGCCGCATTCTTCACACCGCACCTGTGCGCGGTCGTTGTTTGCCATGTGGCGGATGAGCTGGTTGGTGGCTGGCGGTTGCAATTATGCCGCGTGAACGCCGCCGATATCTTGAGGATGATGCTAATATGGCCGCTCGAACGGGAGTCTTGAATCATAAACCCAACTCCGCTGCACGAGCGCAATGTGGCCAGCTGCCTGGTGCGGCATGATATTCAGCTTGTCGAGTATCCTTGATGACTTCTACCCAGACGATGACGCATCCCCGTCCCTGTTAAGTCGTTCACAGCTTGGGAGCTAAGGGCTTCCAGACTGGTTATTCTTGTGTCTATGAAGTCCTTACTTTTTCCAAAACATAACACGTTGCATCGAATGTAGATAATTATGGGTATGGCTGACGTTGTTGCAATGTGCCATCTTGCATCCGTAGTCTTCACGAATAAGTACGTCTTCAAGCTGGAATGTCTAACCAGGCATTACGCTGTATCCTTGTCATGAATGTCACGCTCCCCATGAGTGCGAGCGAGCGTTGACCAAATTGGCGTACATCGGCCCAGATTTGGCAAATGCGCGCAAGGCTCATGTCGAGTTGTCAACGGACCTTGCTTGAGCCTTGGGGTTTGGAGCGCAGTTGAGCAACGACACCAGCGCGCGACCATTCGCGCTTGCTCGGTGCAGGAGCTTGTGCAGGAGCTTGTGTGGGTGGTTCCGCTTACAGCAGGAGCTTGTCAACTTGAGCTGACTTACTTCACGCTACGCAATCCGATTTCTCTAGCACCAGGCTAGTACCAGCAAATAGCATATAGAATTCTCTGCTGCTGACTGCGGCGTGGGACGCAAACAACTACAACAGCAAATAGCTTCAAAATCAGATCTTGGGTTAGTCCGTTGGTAGGGGCAGGCGCGGCGCTGTTCCGGAAGTTGCCAGAAGCATGCAGGATTGTGTCGAGTTTGGTGGCGCGAGCATCGCTCGGCGTCGGTTCCGCGAGCTGGGTTCACACTTCACAGCATTTCACAGTTCACAGTTCTAAGTGCTGGCGCCTGCAGGCGCCTGTGATAAGGAACTGCAGTGAAGGAACTGCAGTGAAGCGGGCTGGACTGATGACCGACGTAAACCCATGGCCATGCCTAAAAAAGAGGCATTAACGGCGGGGTGGGTTATCAGGCATCAGGCATACACATCATGACGCCGGCAAGTCATCATAAAGTTCATGATCATGGTTGAACCACATCGGCCGGATGTGGTTCATAAATTTAGGCGTTACGGCAGCGGGAAACTGAGGCTCCGTCGACTGATGGCCGGAAAGGCGAGGCCGCACCAAAGGCAACTCCGGGTATCAGTGTGCTTGTCAAATCAATAACCGTATTCCTCCAAAACGACGGATTACGTGTGTAGAAAGTTAGCGTACCATATATATATATTAAAAATATAATTACTTACAGCAGAGTGAAATCACTCAAACCAAAGCAAACGCCCAGCTATAAACCATATATATACCCTATACCGTTCAGCCCCTACGTTACAAAGTCGTGCAGTTGCGGATGTTGACTAATCATTTGCGATATCGCGGGGACATCAGTTAGGGCCTTATCTTGGTAGGGCCACGTTTGGTACGAGCACACACGAGGCCGAACGTTGGCCAATTTAGGCGTTGTGATTTCCTTGTGTCGACGGTTCGACCTCATTGATATGGCTTCTTACAGCTACTAAGTCGAACCACGTGATTGTGTTCTTGTCCGATGATGTCTACCGCCGTGTTGATGGCTCAGTATTGAAACAATCATTATCGGAATGCATTAGAGTCGGGAGTTCAACGATCTTTCAAAAAGCAAACAGGGTTACTACTTGATCTACCGGGTTAGTTAGTTTAGGCCAGGTTAGCCGAGGCAATATGTTAGAGGCCATGGTGGAGGTAAATACCCGGGTCGTATAACACGTACATGACCTTGAATTCGAAGACCTAGCTAGCTAGCATTAATAACTTTTCCTATTGGCCTCCGCGAAGTTGCTAGCGCCTTGCCTAGAGGCTAGCTGGAAATGACGAGTATGTAGGACTTGGTGGAAACTCAGGTCGGTCAAGACTCAAGAACACTCATACACAGCCAGGCACCACACGGCTGTACACATGCACACCAAGCCAGCGCACCCATGCACGCACGCATGCAGGTGATCATATACTACAGCAGAAAGGAACCCCGGGGTCACAGCAGCAATTAAGGGTCACAGTAGCAAGGATCACAGTAGCAAGGGTCACATTAGCAAGGGTCACAATACTGTAGCATGTGTAGGACATCTTGCTAGATAGCCATCGAATGCTTGCAGAACACCGCCGGCATCAGGCAATGCCCAGGCGGTGAAGGACATCGCCGCTCGGCCAGCCCCTGCTGGCCCTGCCGGCGATGCTCCTCCCGGCATCCCGACCTGGGCGGACATGCTTAAGCAGCACGCCACCTCCACCACCTCCGCCGTCGCCGCCCAGCTTAAGCAGCAGACGCTGGACCTCCGCGAGGAGGCCGAGCTCGCCAAGCGCAGCCTTAACGTCATAGTCAAGCACTTCGACCCGCTGCAGGACGAGACCTCCGAGACCCTTGCCCTGGCGTTTGAGAACAAAATCCTTGTCCCCATGGCTATCACTGGTAAGGGCAAGCCGCGGGGGGTGACCCGCCTTCCCCGCTCGCGGGGTAAGGCCGGCCCCTCCCCCTTGCTCCTCACCTTTGACACCATGGCGGATAAGATGGAGTTCCTCAAGTGTCGCAAGCGGCTTGGGGGGACCGCCTACACGCTGGACGACGACTTGACCCTGACGCAGCAACAACGGCGACGGGAGCTATGGCCGACCTACCTCCAGCTTCGGCAGAAGGCGGGGCAGAAGCCGGTCTACTGGAAGGGGGCGGACATCTACGTCGCCCACAAGCCCTGGCAGGCGACCCCTGCCGCCCCAGCCACCCCAGCCACCCCAGCCTAGGGAATATATAGCAGTAGTGTAGCCTAGAAAGCTTAGTGACGTGGCCATGTATGCCTATGTGACGGGCCCACACCCGCCCTTGCAATAGCCGTAGCAATTTCGAGTCATGCTTTGCCCATGCAGGGAGTTACTCTCTGCTGAGAGGCCATGTGTACCCCAGCTATAGCCTAGCCACATACCTTCCACCCCATATGTCATGCAGGCCTTCTAGGCCCTCTCCTCAAGCCCCCCCTGGGTGCCTGTGCTTGTTTAGGAGGCATGAACCACCATGGAGGTGCAGGTGCACCTAGTGCACCCAGAGCAGGTGATAGTTGTACATCCTACACCTGCAGGTTGTCGCCCTGATTGTATTACAAACCCATAGATGCCCCTTTCTCAGGGCTATGTGTTACATATGCTCCCCACGGAGCTATGATTTTAATTAATTAATTAATTAATCTTGCTAGAACAAGCCAGGTGGATACCGCTCTTGGCTTGGATGGTCCTTGGCGGTATACGTAGGCCAGCCTGGGCGGCATCTCGGTAAGCCAGTCCTGGGTGGCCTGGACCCAAGGACATCGGCCCCTGGAAGGGTGGCCCGGCCTTCACCTACACGCACCAGCTGTTGGCAGACCTTATTATATATACATTAACGCCTCGACCTCGAGGGTCAGACCGCCCCGTGGTCTGCCCGCACGTGGTCCTCGTAGTGGCGGCAGCGCCTATCACTCACCCTCACTCGCACCGTGGCTGATGTGTTATTCCGCCGCACCCGGGCCGACTTTGTCGCGACCCATGCGGTCTAGATCCCTCCCAGGCCTGCGCAGGATGTAAGAATATGCGTTGACCTTAGCAAAAAGGTTTCCGCATAAAAAGTATAAGCACCAGCTTGTACAACTTAGAACCGGCGCGGCGCGGAAGTCATGGGTTCGAAACCTCGTGGGGACAGTGCCGAGCAGGGATTATTTGGGGGGATCCGCCGGGGCACCGGTCGGACCTAATTAATCGCCTCGCGAGGTATCGGACCTTCCCGGGATTAATATCGAATCAGTAATTCGATATCGAATCAGTAATTCGATATCGAATCAGTAATTCGATATCGAATCAGTAATTCGATGCGGAAGTAAAGCCCTAGTTAGGGAGCCGCTTAAAATTCGCCCCATTCGCGCAAGGTTGTACAAGCTGGTGCTTATACTTTTTGTGCGGAAACCTTTTTGCTAAGGTTAACTCATATTCTTACAACCTTTTTGCTAAGGTTAACTCATATTCTTACATCCTGCGCAGGATGTAAGAATATGAGTTAACCTTAGCAAAAAGGTTTCCGCACAAAAAATATAAGCATCAGCTTGTACAACTGCTACGGCTAGCTATGTACGTCGCGACGGCTTCCGCTGTCAACTCTCGCCGCTCGACAAGGAATGCATCTGGTGGGTAAATAAAATGGGTGTCACTCGCACTTGGCTTGTACTTCAGCTATTACATGATAACAAGATCGATATCCGAGGCCCGATATGTGATGTATCCAAATAGCAGTTATTAAACTTTATCAGATGCAATAATAGTACGATTATGGATCGCGATTTGGTGCTTTTCATACTTGTGCCAGAATTATTTGTGGCTTTTCAAAGTTTGAAATTACAACAAGTGGGCAGTTTGTGAGAGCCCCGCAGTTTTTTATTCACTCTGTGATGTGTCATGATGAAGTGCGGCGCACCTACAGGCTACAAAAAGCGGCAAGAGGTGCGAAAACCGTGACCAAGGGGGAGGCTGTCATCTGCACATCGGGAGAGCTGGCTATCGGCACCGTGTCAGAGCGTCAGATTCGACACCGGGCACTTCGCGCAGGATAGCGAAAGATCAATGCGATGTGGCCATGATCATGAACCATCATCGCAGGGAGTTAGAGAGAAGGTACGATCGAGAACCGCTGGAACGACTTTTTTGTCAAATTCAGCAAGGTCATCGGAGGGGATGCCGTTCCTGATGTCAGCAACGACGCTGCACGTGCAAAAATTGAAAAATTTGCCACGGAAAACAATAATAACAGAAGAAAGTCTAACGAAGCCTCTCTTATAAACAAGAAAAGGGCAGAAATGGCAGAGCAGGCTGAGGAAATCGACGAAGACGAGATGAAACAGCACCTGTGGCTGGCCAATTGGGCTAGGCGGGAATACGAGAATAAGGGTCGTATAGACACGTCAATGGACTCAGACCAGACTATACTCAGACTAACAAACTGAGGGGTCGCGGGCAAAGGGCGGGAAGGCTGTCTCGCCAGGCCGGGGCATTGCAGGTGTGCCAGAACTATTGCAATCTTTTCAAAGTCTGAAAGGGCAACGAGGGGTCAGCTTGCTATGAAATCTAGTCCTTGGATGTACATGTCCGTTTCAGATTACTATTAACTTATTCATGCATGGTTCTTCTTCTTTTCGGGGTTTTCCTTACATTGCATGCCAATCTCACCTCCGTAATAGATCATTCTCAATGAATATATATGTATATTTTAAATTATAAGAGCTTATATACATCAGAGTGAAAGCACCCAATCAAACATGAACAAAGCCAACCCTATCACTTAAGAGATACCACGACAAAATAACTACAGCCGGCATGGGACACTCGATCCACACAGCGGAACGAAGTAAAACAGCCTAATAAGCGTGCTGCGCCGCAAAGTCAGCCCCCGTGCGGCGGAGAAAGTCTGATATCAGCCCGACAGCCCGGGTAAGCGCTACCGAAAGGCGTTGGCGCCAGTACGATGTCCAGGTCCGCGCTGACCAAGGGGCCCGCTTGCCCTGTAGCAAGGGTCACATTATGTAGCAAGGGTCACTGTCAGAGTTGAGAATGACTTTGGAATTGTTTGGTTGCAATGGCTGCGGCTCCTTGGCCGCTGTTTATTACTTTAATTTATACATTTACAGTGTCAACCTTCTAGAGATGCCTAGAAACCTTGTCCTGCACTGTCGTTACAAGTATGGCAATGCAGTATGCGTTGTGCACATGGAACCTTCTAGACACCAGACGCCAAACTTAAGTCTGCCATGGTTATATCTTAACAACCCGTGGCAAGACTGCAACCATTGTGGCAACCATTTTGGCCAACGACATGAGTCGCGCCGGATTCATTGTCCGCATCCAGGTAATCAACATCACGTGCGGCAAACTGATATATTGCATAACAGAAAACCTGGACAGAATAATGCATACGTTTATTTCAATGTGTCGTTCCGACAGTATTTTTCCGAGCCCTGCCCAGCATCATTTGTAAGGCTTTACAACTCCAGCACTTTTCTTTTTCATGTGGCAAAGATGGCCAGCGTACTCTTATCAGTCATTAACGGCCGCACGGGCCATGCCATCATGAATAGCAACTACAACACCGACATAGTCTCAGAGGGTAATGCCCACTGAACATTATTATACAATAGGTAATCACTCCCGGGGAAAACCTACCAAGGCTGAAAACCCGTGGCGCGGGGCCATTCATGGTTCAACGCAACTCAACTAGTGCGAAGACTGACCCAGTGATAGCCTATTCATCGTGTGTCGCAGAAGCGGGTACTGTGCCTTAGCTGAGCTATACAGTTTAGTAAGGGCATCGGAGTAGTTCCTTTCGCCCGGCACATGCTGGGTACTGACACAATCAGAGAACTCCTTGACCCTGAGGAAGTCCAAGTCCCGTGTGCGGGCATAAGGGTTCTCAATGAAATCAACAACCGCCTGGCTGTCCGTGCGTATCACGCGACGGAGATGCGGAGTGGTGCCGCCCACCGCGAGAATCCAGCAAATGAGCGCGTGGAAGTAGGACAGCTCGCTCGCAGCCTCGCAGTATGCGCGCGCCTCAGCGGTGTCGGATCCCACATACACGCGGCGGTGCAAACGGGAATACCATGCAAAGATGGAAGACATCGTGGGTTGGTCAGCGTTGCAAATGGTAGTGACAGCAGCGCACCTACCACGCATCTTGGTGAGCACGCGGGCATCTAGGGAACTGTCGCAATAAGACACAAGCTCCACGGGCTTATCCCAGTCTACACCTTGTAACATCAACCCGGGTGAGGCCAGGAGGTACTGCACAATCACCGCACGGTCAATAAGGCACAGTACATTGTCAGGCAGTCGGCTAAGGACAGCCAAATCAGGGCTAGTGGTGCAGGCCAGCCAATTAAGCTTGCCACGCAATGTCCCACACTCAGACGCAAGAAGCGGCCCACTGCTGCTCATTACCTCCTTAACCAAATCCTGCACATAGCTGCCCTTGGGCTGAAGCAACATCGCCCACTTGCCGTGCTCATCGTGATCCATGACAGTGTCCATGCCCATGAACTGAACCACCTTGCCCGGCTCACGGAAAATAAGCTTGCCCACAGGGTACCTGGCATGCACAATGCTATGGAACCAGGCAATCCATTCACGCGGGCCAAAGCAATCACAGTCATCCGCATGCACGAACACAAACACCAGCTCGCCCTTCCAGACGCCCACAAACAAGGAGGGGTCCAAGTCACTGTACACCATGCGAGCTGTGTCAAGGAGAAGGCGCTCTAGGCTCAGGCGCCAAGCCCGTGGACCAGCCACGGTCCCATCAACCGCCTTTATCAACCGCATAAACTTCTTTCCTACAAGAGGCTCCCAGATTTTGGGTGTCCTAACATAGAGGGGTGTGGTTCCATCCCATAGCCGAGCACTTTCATTGGCATCCCCGTGGAGGTAAGCCTTTGAAAAATCTAGCACAGCGGACCCATGTGGCATACCCCTATTCAAGCGCCCTAGATGAAAGCACACTACCATGCGCCACGTATCTTTGTTTAAACCTGGCGCAGTCAAGGCCGAAGGGGGCAGGTCAGAAGATCCAGAAAACTCTAGCACTACAGGTCTAGCAAATTCTACTTTCCTATCAGTGCCCGGGACGGGCTTCATCTGAAATGTCCACTTAAAGCGAAGCAATCTGCCATCCCTCGGTACAACGTCCACAGGCTCCACGCACCCCAGCCCTAGCCATCGTTCCCCCGCAGCCAAGATGGCACCTTGGGTATTGTCTAGACCCTCCTCAGTCGAGACGTGCCTGGCTACATCAAAGAAGGACATGGGGCTCTCTTTAGCAAAGTCATGGAAATTAAGCCCCAAGCTTTCAGGGGTAAGGGCCTTAGGGGTAATGAGATCACGGGCAGGAGGCAACTCAGAATCATTGTACTCTACCCCTTTCAGGGCTGCCACCATAGGCAAGGAGAGGCCCCTAGTCGCTACATCGAGGAAGAAATTGTTTAATCTCAGGTAACCGAATCCCGCTCGAGACAACTGTGTGCTACTAACTGTGACCCCGGGTAGGGACAAGAATGGCTGCCCCAAAAGTGCTGGCCCGTCGTATCCCTCCACCACACACATAGGCGTCTCAACACCCAGGATCTCTAGTGGGATCTCCCGCTAGACCTTGTAAGACCCCGACCTAGCAAAGTCAGTGACCTGGGTCCACCGGGAGGGAAACAAGGGACAATCATCATCTACACAATACTCCCCAATAATGGAGACCTGGGCTAGGGTGTCTACGAGAAGCCCACACTGAAGTGACCAAGTGGCCGAGAGTGAGGAAATCACAGCGATGCTCGGGTCAAGCTGAGGTGGTGCACTACCCATTGCACAGGTTGGGTTGCGAAGGGAAGCAAGCCCCATGGTATTGTCTCGGCGCCTCAGCCCTAGCACAATCTTGTTCAGCAAACCACCACGCCCCTGGCTAGGCTGACTAACGGCAGCCGGATCCTGGCTAACGGCAGGAGTAAAGCCCGCCCTACTACCCTCGCGCAGGTCAGCAGGGGGCTCGCTCATTACGCCTCGAACATCCTCCGCTAGAGCCCGCACGTCCCCATCATCATCTACGTCACCATCATCCTCGCTATTCCCCACAAAGACATCCATAGGGTCAGAGGCAGGCAGAGAACGAGGGGGAGAGGTGGGAACATCACCTGGCTCTCGCACGAAGTGCGCCACGTCTGCGTAGTAGTGGAGAAGTCGCTCCCATGCGCTCGTGTGCGGCAGGTAAGGCTTGAGTCTGCTCCAGGGAATGTGGTGTTGCTTGCCCTGCAAGGACACAATCGCCTTGCGTACATGCACGTCCACAGCCTCCACAGTGGCTGGGCCCTCCCATTGTCCCCTCTTGCCAAAGGAGCCCTCATCATGAATCCAAACCTGGTCCCCTACGCTATAATAGGCGGTAGCCGGCCTACGCATATCCCTTCGAACCAGATTGGCAAACTTTTGCTGCAAATGCTGTGCCCATTCCTCCTCTACTTCAGGCAGGTAGTGGCCATGCTGCAAGCCCTCTGCAGTGATAACACAATTGCGCGAAGGCACTGAAAGGAGCACACGGCGGTTTAGGCATGCAGAAATATGCAAAGCCCACACTAAACGGGAAGCATAAGAACCAAGAGCAGCCTCACCGTTCCGCCGTGCAGCTTGTTTAAATTCCTGCACAGCACGTTCCACCAAACCTTGCCCTTCATGGTCTTGACGGCCCACTGTCCGGAGGTACTCAAACCCCGGCTTGCCCTCAAAGCATGCGAACTGCCTGTCCATTTGTAGTGACTCAATAGGAGAGAAAAACGCAGAGAGAATGTCAATAGCCTCCGCCTGCTGGGGACGAACCCAGCGCATACTTCGACGAGGCCTCCTAATGGGCCCGGCCCTACCCTCGTCGGCAGTGGCATTGTTTTTCTTGTCCGGCTGCCTGCCGGACTTGCAAAACCTGGCCTTGTGGCCTGGCTTGTGGCATTTGCCACACAAATTGGTCGACAGAGGAAAATTCTTGTTGGCATTGCAGCTGTCACGGTTGTGGCCAGTGCCCTGGCACCTCGGGCACTTCTCGCGTCTGTCGCCCTCCCCAAAAACAGCACTGATGCTTGCTAGCTGTTCCCGCGGGCTTGGTGGCAGATCCCCTTCCCGCCAATGCCTGTGCCGCACCACCGAGGGCTAAGGCCTCCCGGATGGCAGTAAAGCTGGCAGTCCTACTTTCCAGCTTTTCCTTTGTCAGGACGGGAGCCAAGCCTTGGATACTGCTGTCAGTAATCACACCACTGGCGAGGGCCTTGCCCAGGAAAAGCACGACGCTGAAATCATCTGGAAAAGTCAACGTAGTGTCTTCCAGCATCCTCTCAAATGCCAGTGTCGCCTGGACCGGGTCGCCCGACACCTCAAAAGTGAGGATCCGCATCATATCTTTGATCGACTTGAGCAGGCCCTCGGGCACCAGGAGTTCCTTCAAACGGCTGTAAAAGTCCGCCCACTCCATCTTCTAATTCTCGTGGGCAATCCGGATCAAATCACGGACGGCCGGCATTCCCGACGAGCCGTGTCCACTGAATCGCAACGTAGCACTGACGTGGTCGTTGTCCAGGAAACTCACTGTCTTCGCGTACCAGTACCCCAGGCCGTCGTAGTAGTCCTTCTTCTCCGGGTCCTTGCTGCCGGGTGGCAGCAGCTTGGGCAGCAAACGCATTGCCAATTCGTGCTGCTTTAATTAGTTCATTTCCTTCTTGTCCTGTCCAGTCAGGACAATGGCGTCAGTCTCAGCGCTTGCCGCAGCACGGCTACCAGCCAAGGTAAAAAAAATTGTGTGATTAAGAGTACGAGTTGAGAATGACTTTGGAATTGTTTGGTTGCAATGGCTGCGGCTCCTTGAGTTAACGTTCCCAGCAAACGCAATGTGAAGGATATGGTTGCAATGCAGCAATGTGTGAATATGGTTGGAAACGGAGCTTTGTTAAAATTGGATAATGTTACAGCGCTCACACACTTGAGGCTTGTACACGCGCTTGCCAAGTCAAGGCACACACGTGAGGCGGGCTCGCAAGAGATGCCCATTTGGCACTGGCCTATTGTTTATATACTTGTGCACTGTGCTTGCTAGTCCTGAGCAGCCTAGGAGGCCTGCTCAGTAATAACACCCCCGGTACAGTATTCACTACCTGTACAGCGCCCAGCTCCTATACAGTAGGTCTGCCATACAGGCACAGTGACCACAGAGCACAGTCCACAGTGACTATTGCATCTGCACCTAGAAGTCCAGGACTAAGCCTGCGGTACCAACAGACCACAGGTTAAGGTTCCTATTTCCTGCGTACGACGTATTAATCCAATACCGTCGTAGGTACAGCACCTAATTCCTGTCAGCCCAGGAATTACTGTCGACCCCATATGTCGTCGGCAAATATTCACGTCCGACTTAGAAGAACAGCCGGCTCGCGCTCGCGCGCGACCGGGAAGTCGGAACGCCATAACTTTCTTGATACTTGTCGGAATGAACTCGTTCCGGTGCCGCTGGAATCGCAGAGATATGCCGAATCAGGATCACGCCAATGCGCTTGGCGTTAACTCCAATCCTTTCTTTTCTTGAGCTGTAGCAGCTCACACAAGTCTACATACAAACACACACAATGGGTACTGGACATCCTCCCCGACTACAAGTCACAACCCGCTGGGCATGACAGTCAGCTTGGATTCCTTATTATATGTACATAGCACCCATACTGGCTCAGGAGCACAAACAAATTACAATGAGTCCCTATCCCTTCACGGGAGGCTCGTTGTGTTACCCATGTACAAGAGGTTGGCCAACTGTGGCAGCCCATAGGTGTTCAGCTAAGAACTTGAGAAGTATGTACAACCTTCAGGACCTTAGGCGAAACCCCACAGATCACCCACAACAGCTCATCAGAAAACATTGCTGACCCCCAGACGGGAGTCGGCGCCGGTCTGCTGCCCCTTATCGAACCAGACACAACATCTACGCGAAGCACATGCAAAACACAAGCTCCCATACTCGTTCCAACCGTGGAAAATCAGGGGACCTGTCGCCACCTCACCAGCATGGTGGATGGGTCAGCCAGTCCGTGAAACTCCGCCTTAAGACGGCACCAGGGAATCGAACCCCGCCCACAAACCACAGATCTGGGGAAACCTCAGACTGAGATGAAAACCCCAGATAGACATCTCTCCATCAGAGACAATGTCAGACATTCCCACACCAGAGACATGTCTCACCCCTCAAGGTGTGCTCAGGATTATGTACAATCAAGCTCCCAGCCTGATATCCAGAGACTTAAGCACCCAGCTCTCAGCTTTTAGACAGATAGACCGACTTGACAGTCAGCATTCATGAGCTTCCTCAGTACATTGTACTGGGCTGGGGCCTTGTGTGGCAGCTTTGTCAATGCATCAGCAGGGTTCTCCTCGCCAGGGATATGCTTCAAGTCAACCAAACTGGCCAACTCCTTCAGCAACAAATAATCCAGGTCCCGGCTTCTGGCCAGCTGCTTGTGAACAAACTGGACCATACCCATGCTGTCTGTTAGCAACAACGTCTCCATCTGCAAGGTCCAAGGGGTAACTGAAGCCAGCTCCAGCATTAACTCCTTTATGTACAGGCTGGACTGGATCCCCTCGCATATGGCCCTGCATTCTGCCACATCTGAACTGATACAGACCCTCTTCTGCAGTCTGCTGTACCAGCTGAACAAACTTGCCCTGCTCTGATAAAAAGCAAACAGAGCAGCAGATCTCCCCCTGACCTTGGTAACCTGGCGAGCATCCATGGAACTGTCAACAAAGATCTCCAAGGTGATAGGCTGGGCAAAGTCAATCCCAGACAAAATCAGATCAGGGGTACTCTCCACCAACCGGGCTATGACTCGAGGCTTCTCATCCTCAAGCACCTCATCAGGCATTCTGCTATGGACCATCAAAGACGGACCACAGATGCTGGCAAACCAGGCCCACATGCCTCTCAACTCAGGTCCTGCAGCCTGGGTGATCTTCTCTGGCAAGGCCTTCACAATGGTCTGTTTATAATCTCCTCCAGCCTGAAGCCTGATACTCCACTCCCCGTCCCTCCTGAACAGGGTAGCCTGCATTCCACAGAACACTACAGGCTTGTTGGGCTCCTGCCACAGCTCCTTGCCCAGTGAAAACTTGCCACTGATGACAGGAATAAACTTCTTCAGCCAGGTCGTGGGGGCTAGCAAATGCAGATCATCTCCATGCAAACTAGCATACACTGGCAGACCCTCCCATTGGGCCAGCAGCAAACAGGGATCAACTGAAGACACTCTCAAGCCACACTCACTGATCAGAGCTTCCTGCAGCGTGAGTCTCCAGATGATTGGGCTCGACCTGAGTCCTTCCAGGCCCTTCAGAATAACCAGGAATTGTTGATGCAGCTCCAGCTTCCAGATGGCAGGCACCTCAACACAGTAAGGCTCATCCTGCTTCCACACCCTCCTGGCCACTTCTGGATCAGATTTTAAAAATGCCCTCTTGAAGTCCAGCAGCACTGATGACATAGCTGCTCCCCTGTTCAGCAACCCCACGTAGAGACATAGCAAAATTCTCCATGTGTCGTGTAGCATCCCTGGCGTGTATAGCTCCTCTCCTGGCAGACTCCCCGTGCCGTGATACTCATTCAGGACAGGCCTGACATGGGGCACTGATACCTCATCCACAACCTTCCTCTTCAGCACAAATCTCAAAGCAAGCTTCCTTGATGCTGGGGGACGTCTGTCTGTTGGTGCAGCACACTCAAACTGCAACCACTCCTCCAATGCCTTGGAGAAGGCGAGCTTCCAAGCCTCAAACAAAGTAGGCGAGCTCATCTCTTGGACCAGCTGGTCATATGTCAAAGGAGAGTGTGCAGCAAGGCTCCTGTGAGTTATGCCAATACTGCTGGGGTGCAACACAGCTGGAATCACCAAACTGGCCGCTGGGGGCACCTCCCCTTCATCCCATTTTACACCCTTGACCGGCTTGGCCCTGCACCTGACTGGAAATGTTGTCCTGAAATTTTCTAGGGGAATCATCCCCCAGCCATCTCTTCTCAGAGCTGTAGCTCTGATAGAAATCCCAGGATTGCCCAGAAAATTCTGACCCAAAATCACAGGGCCATCATAGTCCTCTAGGACAAGGAAGGTCACATCCACACCCATGACAGGGGCAGTAACCTCTCCCAACACCCTTAGATGCGTCCTACCACTGAAATCAGACACCCAGGGGCAACTTGGTTCTCCGACCAGCAGTTCTCCTGTATGCTGAGGTCCCATGACAGAAACCTGTGCATTGGTATCTATCTCCATGGCAGCTACCTCAGGTTCATCCAACTGGACAAGCTTGGACACCTTAGGCTCCTTCTTGGCTCTTTGCAAAGCCTGTACAATATCTGATAGACGCACACCCCTAGGCCTGGTGTCGGGCCGTTCCGGAGGTGCAGCCTGTCCGCCTGCTTGCCCAACCACCGTATGTGAAGGTACCCCAGGGGCCGGGCCAGGGTCACCCTGAGGGCTCGATACAGCTGTAGCACCCTGATCAGGAAGCTCCACGTCACCCCCGCCTTGTACACCAGCGGGCACCTGGAAGAGGTCTCCTTGATTACCTCCCCGGGGACGGATCTTTGACCAGGACAGACGGTGCACTGCTTGGGAGCCATCAATGGCCACCCAGCACTTATGGCCAGCGGCTTCTACTCGGGTCACCACCCCATCATGCCAGCTGCCACGTTTCCCTGGAAAGCTTGGTTCCTTCCACACAACAACCTGTTGTCCAACGTTAGGTTCTAGGACACTCCAGCCCTTGTCTTTCTGCCTCAGCTTGAGGAACTTGGCCTCTAGCTTCTCCTTCCATGCCTGCTCAGCATCAGCTGGCAGCATCCTGGTATGCAGCATAAGAGGATTGATGGCAATGTCACCAAAGAACATGGGAGTCCTCAGGTTCAGCCTGTCCTCCACAGAACGTAGCCATGCAGATGTCACAATGGCAGATGACGTCCTTGGAATCCTCTCCACCAGCAGCACAGTCTTGATCTCTTGGATGGCTCTCTCCACCACCCCTTGCTGGCCGTGGCTCTCCCTGGGTGTAATCAGCAACTCTGGAAACTCTGGCAGGTTCTCACAGCACTCAAACTGAATGTCACACTGCAACAACTCCAACCCAGGGTACCTGCTCCTTGTCAACTTCAGAGCAGCAATCAATGTAGGCTTCTCCATGTCAGGCAGGATCTCTAGGGTCTTGTACTTGGTATATCTGTCCACTGCCACCAGCAGCTTCAAACCCCTGATTCTCTGAATATCTACCTGCACATGGCCTGGCTGCAAAATAGGAGTCCTGGCATGAGACTGCTTGGGCTTTCTAGCAACTAGCCTGCACTTGCAAGCTTGAGCAACCTGTTGGCAGATGGAGTACAACTCACTTCCTCCCAGCCGTCTAGCAACTTGCAAAGACTGAGCTGCATGGCCAAACATGGTATGCAACCTTGAGGCAATGTCATACAAGAGAGAAAATCTTTTATTGTCATTATTAGCACTCAAGGTATGTACAGATCCCTTATGTACAGGAGGCACCAGGGTCGTGCCTGTCAGACTGTCTCCAGCCCTATCCTCATCCTGACCATCCTGTGCCAGTCCTGCACGGTCAGAATGCTTCTGAGATCCACCTGGGTCCACATCACCAGGTCCTACCTCAGGCTCAGCACCGCCATGGCGGGCACGTTGGCGAGTAACCACTGCAGCTACAGCTGGCATACTCTCTGTGGTAACCAAGCTTGCCCCATCGTGTCCAATAGGCTCTTTCACTAGAGCATGGGGCTGCCCCTCACTGCTGTCACTAGCAGCTACATTACACACCCCTGGGGGCACCCTCCAGGGTTCAGGGATGTGTGCAGGCTCAAGTCAATGATCAGCAGCCTTGCCCTTGCCCTTATCCTGGGATGGACCAGCCTTGTCCTTGCTGCCACCCTGAGCTGGCTTGCTCTGACCTTCCTGCCTCAGGTACGAGGGACACTCATTCCTGAAGTGACCCTTCCCCTGGCAGAAATAACATTCCACCTGACTGATGTCCCGTGAGGTCCCACTGCTGGGCCCAGCCTTGGGAGGACCACCCACCCTCTTGAAGTCAAACTGGGACTGTGGATGTCCCGACTTCGGCGGGGTCCCCCGTCCAGCCCTTCTGTCACGCCCCCTCCTGGACCTTCCTCGACCCCTTGAAGAGGTCTCAGGCCCTCTCGAGGGCGCTGGGCCCCCGTGGCCCGATCCCCTCATGGACTTAACCGTGGGTTCAGTGGCCTCCTCATCACCCTGACGAGGGCGCTTACCACCCACGTACTTGCCGCTGAAACACTCATACAACTGGTCCGTCATGGCTGCCCAGCCATGGACCTGTCGCATGTGGATGGTCACATTATCCATGGTGACCGGATCCAGCTGCAGCGACTTGAGAAAGTCGCCCATGGCCATCCGATCTGCGACGAAGAAGCCCTTGGCCATGGCGTCCTCCCTCAGCTTGACGAAGTCTTCAAAGGCGTGGACCACTAGCTGCCCCTTGATGGGCTTGTAGTCCAGGTATTCTTGCTTCAGGTGGGACCCATCTATGGTCCTCTTGTCACTCAGGAACGACC
The DNA here is from genome assembly GCA_009746045.1 of Mesostigma viride. Taxonomy (NCBI): domain Eukaryota; kingdom Viridiplantae; phylum Streptophyta; class Mesostigmatophyceae; order Mesostigmatales; family Mesostigmataceae; genus Mesostigma; species Mesostigma viride. Next base: position 713,191 of record RPFO01000644.1, read on the forward strand.
TGAGTCGCGTCATAAACGCCGCCCAGGTGTCCCCCGCCGCGTGTCGCTCCCGAACAAACTTGAACAGCCGCCTCGCCGACTGCCTTATGTAGGCACTAGACGCCAGGATGCGAAGCTTGTCACCGGTGTATATCTCCGTGTACAAGTTCATGTCCTCTAACATCCTCTCAGCATCCCGGGGCTGCCAATTGTCCTTGATGGACTGAAACTGGCCTAGCACCGCGTACCCCTCAGCCACGGTCGGTCGCTTAGGCGCCGCTTGATCTGCGGCTGGCGCGTTCTGACCGCCCTGCGATCCTTGGCTCTGATTATCTGGCACCGCAGCCTGGTCTCCCAGCGCCTGGCCGTCCCCGCGTCCATCGCGTCCACCGCGTCCATCGCGTCCATCTCGTCCATCCACCCAGCGCCGCGCCGCGCAAGCCCATAAAGCCCGCTTGTTGGTCAATAGCTCCTCACTCCATGATGGCCTCTGTTCAGATCTGCTACAGCCAGCCAAGTGGCCAAGCAGCAATTAAAGCAATATAAGCTACTGAACAAGAAAGGAAAGTGCCAAGTGTTACCACTCAGGCAAGACCACCACGGCTGGCCCCAGGCGCGTCCTGGTTCTCCTTGTCGCTGTCGCGTCGCTGTCGCTCACCACAATCAGCTCTGGCACCCTGCTACCCGCTGCGCCGTCGTCGACCCGCTGTCGGCCCGCGATGACTGAATCGTCACCGTTGGTATAGTAGACAGGTGACAACCCGTCGTTGGCACCCCGCGGATTGTATCTTGGCACCTCGTGGTCGCCAAGTGCCTCGTCGCCTAGCCCAGCGACCCCCTGCTCCCACCTCAAGGTCACTATCGTACCCAAGAGGGCAAACTCTTCCCAACGCGTCACACGAACGCGAAGGGGCTGGGGCAGTTCCTGAAAAGGAACCCTTGCTCGCTCCGGAACGGCCCGACTCTTGCCGCGCGCTGTCCTCCGGTGATGGCTTCCGCTGTCGCCCCGACCTCTGCAAGCCGCCTGTAGTGCTCCGCTCCGCGTCGTTCACGCCTAACTGGCCCGCTGCAACACCCTCGTCGCCGATTACGCCTGCGAAAGTACGTGGTATACCCGCACCCGCTGCTGTCGGTACAAACTCGTGTCGCACTGCACCAGCTGCCTCCGCAGCCTCTCCTCGCCTAGCCGCCAACTCCGCACGCACCCGCTCAGCTACTGCTGTAATCACCGTCTGGATGCCGACCAAACCGTGAAGCTCCTGCTCGAGGTCGTCGATGCTCCGGTGCTCCGGAATGACGATGGTTTGGACGTGCCGCAGAATTCGCTCCCAATCTTCGACCTGGTCGTCGACGAATTGCACGAAGCTGCGATTAACAGGCGGACGATCACCGGACGAGCTCCTCGTCGTCAACGCTGCACACCGCAACCGGCAACGACCCTCCTGGCCGTTCCGCTGAGACTGTTTGTAATTTGAGTTAACGTTCCTAGCAAACGCAATGTGAAGGATATGGTTGCAATGCAGCAATGTGTGAATATGGTTGGAAACGGAGCTTTGTTAAAATTGGATAATGTTACAGCGCTCACACACTTGAGGCTTGTACACGCGTTTGCCAAGTCAAGGCAACACACGTGAGGCGGGCTTGCAAGAGATCTGCCCAAATGGCACTGGCCTATTCTTTATATACTTGTGCACTGTGCTTGCTAGTCCTGAGCAGCCTAGGAGGCCTGCTCAGTAATAACACCCCCGGTACAGTATTCACTACCTGTACAGCGCCCAGCTCCTATACAGTAGGTCTGCCATACAGGCACAGTGACCACAGAGCACAGTCCACAGTGACTATTGCATCTGCACCTAGAAGTCCAGGACTAAGCCTGCGGTACCAACAGACCACAGGTTAAGGTTCCTATTTCCTGCGTACGACGTATTAATCCAATACCGTCGTAGGTTCAGTACCTAATTCCTGTCAGCCCAGGAATTACTGTCGACCCCATATGTCGTTGGCAAATATTCACGTCCGACTTAGAAGAACAGCCGGCTCACGCTCGCGCGCGACCGGGAAGTCGGAACGCCATAACTTTCTTGATACTTGTCGGAATGACCTCGTTCCGGTGCCGCTGGAATCGCAGAGATATGCCGAATCAGGATCACGCCAATGCGCTTGGCGTTAACTCCTTGGCCGCTGTTTATTACTTTAATTTATACATTTACAGTGTCAACCTTCTAGAGATGCCTAGAAACCTTGTCCTGCACTGTCGTTACAAGTATGGCAATGCAGTATGCGTTGTGCACATGGAACCTTCTAGACACCAGACGCCAAACTTAAGTCTGCCACGGTTATATCTTAACAACCCGTGGCAAGACTGCAACCATTGTGGCAACCATTTTGGCCAACGACATGAGTCGCGCCGGATTCATTGTCCGCATCCAGGTAATCAACATCACGTGCGGCAAACTGATATATTGCATAACAGAAAACCTGGACAGAATAATGCATACGTTTATTTCAATGTGTCGTTCCGACAGCATTTTTCCGAGCCCTGCCCAGCATCATTTGTAAGGCTTTACAACTGTCAGTAGCCAGGGTCACAATATTTAGCAAGGCCGGTCACAGCAGCAAGGGTTGCAGTAGCAAGGTAACTTCACAGTCATCACAGTAGCATCCGCATGAAGTGACTGGGGGCGGCGCGGCTGCATGCGGGCAGGAGTGCATGCCACTGTGGGCTAACAACGGCCTGCAGCGGAAATGCATGCAGACATTGCACATTCGACGGTGGTACACCCGCCGCCACGCAATTAAGGTTGGCTACATGTACCGAGTTTGGCACGGGGGGCGGGGTTGTAAAAAAAAAAAAATAGTGCATTAGGGCTCTGGTGTGCATCCAAATGCAGTCCAATTATTACACATACATTCAAAAATAGAATCCCATTGCCAATGATCGAGCAGCAATTATGAGCTACAGTGTTATCTAGATCACACGCGGCAATGAATCACATGTGGACAGCACACGCCCCCCCAGGCCGGGCACAAGGTGATAGGCTTCACCATGCAGTACGTGCATGGACGTTTGCATGCAGTAACCGGTGAGGTGTAACAGCCACTCACTGTAGCAGCCAGAGACGAAGTCTTGGTATAGTAATGAGCCCGCAGGAAAAGGCGCTTGTTGTGTGCCGCACAACGGCGCCTCTGGGGGGCACCCGGCATCCTAGCCCATATTAATTGGTTGAACGATCTTGGGAGTCTATGCATCCTGCGCAACGTGGCTAACTCATACATAGCGGATGCAGTATAAACGCTGCATGCCCCAGGCTAAGACATCATGATCTGATCTGGGTCCCATGCATCATATGTAGCCATATACACATACACATGGGTGTGAGCCGCTGAGGCTAAGCCTGTCTATGCTATACTACTCTATATTTCACCTATAGCTAGGCTGGAGTTGCTGGGGTGGCGGGGGTGGCCACAGCTGGCCATGGCTTGTTGTTCGGTGCATGGTCAACGTAGATGGCTGCATGCCCCCCTCCAGTAGACTGGCTTCTTCCCTGCTCGATCGGCCTGCCGGAGCTGGAGGTAGGTCGGCCATAGCTCCCGTCGCCGTTGTTGCTGCGCCAGGGTCAAGTACTCTATCAAGGAGACAGCCAGCGCAGGCCAGAAATCGGGAGAATCCGGACCAGGTAGCTCGAGCCTGCCGTTATCTTGTCCGTGTTTTCGAGTCGTTCAGGATGATGAATATGAATGGAGCTAATGGAAATGTGTAGCCGTGTGCATTGAAGTTATGGCTGGCTACGGCTTACGTGTAGAGCGACTAGATGACCTATCTACGGTGGGGACGGAAACAGCTCTATAACCATATATATTTATGTTTTTCATTATTAAGGTGAGGGTCCCATGCAACTAGCACCCCTACTAAAACCATATCATAGAATAACATATATGCATGCAGGGCTGGCTTAGGGGTACCCAAGAGATGATTTTGGCATGTAAATAGGATATATTGGGGTCCATCCCACCACTTGTTGAGGGTGGAATGAGTTAGCTAAGATACCTCGAGCCCTAACTGAATGCACAATAATGCACCGGTATTGCGCTAAAAATAGCAAAAGATGCTATATATGGCACATTTTGCATAGGACAATGGGGGTATCATTTTGTTGCATGTTTCAATATATTCCCATTTACTTACCTGAGTTTGCAAATTTTCCAGCTAATTGGCACCCAAAAATAATCATTATTCTATTAAAAATTATTCCCCCCCCCCCCCCCCCCCAAAAAAAGGGTACTTTTTTGGGCTGGAAAAAATAAAACAAATCAATATGTAACAGAACATCTGGGCCTGGGGAGATATAAACGAATACAAGACATTAATTAGTGACATAACTCCGTTGGGAGTATATGTAGCACATATCCCGGAGAAGGGGCATATGGCTTTTAATACATTCTGGGCTACTTCCTGCAAGAGTGGAATGTAAGCAACACTTGCTCCAGGTGCGCCAGGGCACCTGCACCCCCATGATCTATCAAGCTATGACTACTATAATACTAGACATAGGCAAACATAATCCCACCATGCAAGTTTGAGCTCATCAGCTCATTCTTTTGACTACAAAGGCGGAAGAAATAACGTTGGGCGGTTATAGCCACCTGCACAGACGCTAAGGAAGGCAATAGTGTGGGCACACTACTAACACTTTCTATGCCATCCAAATGGCTCTAGACCATGCCTGATTCAAGCACAACGTACAAGGAGGTGGCTGGGCACCTCATGTCTTACAGTAACTTGGCACGGGCAACCTCATCGGTGTGTGCACAGCAACAAGGCAGGTAGCTCTACATGTCTAGCCAACAATTCTGAAGCATATTCTAGGCTTATGTTGTGAGCATCATACCAAAACCAAGGTGTCCAATGCAAACAGATCCTACAGTAGAAAGCCATATCCACTGATATTGCCCAACCAAGGGGAACAACAGACAGACCACAGAGAAAGCATACTAATCATAAATGCTGCGTGCCTGAGGGCTTTTTACCATGGTTACTTTGCCTTGCTAGCATTTGACCGGGCTGTCCCATATTTCAGTGGGAGAGAGGCCAAATTAAGAAAGTAACAACGGTATCCCCTACCTACAATCTACATGCAGTTCCACCCATGCGCGCAATATGCCCCTCAGAACGCCCACTATCGCCTTTCTTTTCAGAGCAATTGTTTGCTAAGAAACAACCTCAACCTAGCTTGTGAGCCTCTAAGCACACTGAAAGCCGCTGCTAAGCAAGGCTGCGTCAATATTCACACAAAACTGAGTGTATTTACCAAACTCCTTCCAGGAAACCACTCGACAAAGCCCTGACAACTTACCAACATGCCACGGCTCACGATTTGACACGTCCCAGCCATGCAACCTATAGTAGATCAAATCACTGAAAGCCACCAGGAGTCTGGCGATGCGCATCACGGAATGGCATGCTACCTGGCGCTAACTGCGCGGAAAGAAGGCGAAAACTTGCGTTGACAACCCTTTAAAGAAGCGAAACATGGTTACTAAGGGGGACGCTACGCACGAGATCGTACCATTACGGACAGTGTCCTTTGCCCAGCGGCGCAAGAAAGACCAACCGTCGATCCATGGAAGGATGAGACGCGCATCCGGTGAGCCTGGACATGTCTTACCGATATAATGAGGGAAATCTTGCGAAACCCCGGCGAATTTTGTTAGGATTTTCTATTGACAATGCAAACGCATCCTTGACGCTAAGTAAAGCCCATAAAACCTGGCAACCACCGCCGCCAGCGTGCATTCTAATTTATTCCTCGCGACAAAAATTTCGGATTGGACCCCGCGGGGCCCGCGGCGATGGTCATCAATAAAATTATCGACAATGCAAAGCGCACAAACTTTGCTATGAAATAACATCATAAACTCATCGTCTTCAAGATTCTCGCAATTTCTCTGCATTCCGCATGTTATATTTGTCTAGTTTTGCCTGAAAGCCGTCGCCATGGCCGGCTCCGATAGGGGTGCGCACACCGTGCACCACTTTTTCACGGTGCGGACGGGTGCCGCGAATTTTTTCGGTACCAAAGAATTCGCGCCGGGACCCGGGACCGTCACCTTAAGTGAGACGAGTATTCATGTATGGTACATAGTACTCTATATAACCTTACTTTTATTTATAATTAATTTATTAAACTATAACATGACTCCGTTGGGAGATCATGTAGCACGATTATTTTACTTGCGGATGGGTGGGGGTGAGCCGAAGCCGCGATACCTAACTAAGCTCCTACTTGAAGCTATAAATCTACAAATATCCTAGCTATACTCTACTTCATGCAGCAAAGCGCCCCTTCCTCCTGGGGGTAGGAGGGCTTGCCCACAGGGGCTGGCATGTGGGCCTGGACAATGTTCTGCCATGCACCTCTTCTTATCCTGCATAGCAGTCAGCAAGAGAGACTCAGGGAGGAAGTGCGGTGTTCAATTAACTGGGCTGGGAACACGTACTAGGTCCAGTGAATATTCATACGAGATACGCGTCGTACGCGGCCCATGTGTACCATGTATACTATGCTTTGTATAATAATGTATTATACGCTGATTGACGCTAATTCTTGAAAACCCCTTTTATGGCATGGTTTCGAGGGTTCTTCAACATTCTGAAACATGGTCTGCTGGTGTTTTTGCCATACCTTTTGCCTATACATGCCATATACAGCATGACATTGGCATTGCCATCACTACATAGAAATACGAGCATAGTTTCTAACCGTCTAACTTGACAGTTTCTCTACAAAATCGAGACAACAACTAAGTATCAATGCAGTATCGATTCACAACTCACTGGAAAGGATAATAAATATGTAGAATTCAAGATATGCATGCACTGCATTGAAGCGGCAGAGAACTGTCTTCCAAAGATAGTAAAGAGAGCTAGTTGGCCAACTGCCAAGCTGCCAAATATAGAAGTGATAAGAGCCATGCATGCATGGTGCCAGTGTCACTTCGCAGATCAGCCTGCTTCTTGGCATCATAGCCCCAGCCTGTATCCATTGGCAGTCACTCGGCTGCCATGGCAGGCTGACATGCCTAGAATGATTGCCTAGCTGTGCCATACCTAGCCACGTACACCGCCAACACACGGTACACAACCAGCCATAGCCTTAGCTTAGTCCTTGTACAGCCATGCTACGTCTTGGCTATGCTCAGATTACTTGCCCACGCTCCTTGTTATGATATGCTCACATGGGTCTTTTTGCACCCACAGATCTTGCCGGATCGTTTGTATCGTGTCCGATTGCAGCTGTGGCATGCCTCTGGCATGAAGGAGAAAGCTAGTCTAGGGGGTCTCTGCCCTTCCTTCCCGTTGTGCGCACACAGCAGGGATTAAAAGCACTTTGGTGCTTCGCGATTCCCCATGACGGGAGCACGAGTTTAATTAATTAATTCTTGGCGTCACTAGTCGCCTTCCTCTTCCTGGTATTGTGATCCTTCTCGGACTGCTCGATCAGCTGCCTGTATATAACGGAGTGCCGGCGGTGGCTTCTTGCTTAAGGGCACACTTTTGTGTCCTAAGTTCGCATTATACGAGCCGCCCAGGATATGGCACCTTTCTCGGGTAGAAGAACCACTGAATTTTGCCTGGCAGAGGAGTGAGCACTCCATGTAGTAGTTATTATATGTCTGCAGCCCATTCTTGAGGATGCGCTCTTTGCTAACGTATGTCCAGACAGTTTCGGATGCGGCCTCTTCTTCATCCGGCCGGCCGCACATCATCATCGTGTTCCATAATTGACTCCTCACTCGTGTCAGCAATGCCTGGATGTCAATATGCTACGATATAGGTGCCAGACGACTGCTGACCGGTTGCTGGCAGACAATGAAACCTTGTCACCTGTTCAAATTATTAATGTCTTGTCTTCTTTATTAAGAGTCGAGTCTTCAGCCTTCCCGCCTTCACATTGTCTCACAAGTCACAATGTCCTGACAATGAACGCGCTATAGTGCATTATACACTAGCTAGCTCATCACGCAATTATTTGTTCCTATACTACAGGTCGGCGCGCCCCAGTCTAGGCAAGCAACGCGGGCTGTGAAATGATGCCAAAACCCACCTCGCAAGCCAAAAATACGCCAAAAATACACCAAAATTATGCGATACGCAAGAAAATACGCAAAATTATGCGTTGCGTACGAAAGTACCCCATTTTCATACGCGCCGCTCGCGTACAGTATTTGGTGAGCTATGCTCATTTTATCTATGACTAACCTGCTGAGCGGAGAATTAATTAATTAATTAATAGTAGACACGTGACTGCGTCACGTGAGCATAAGTCCTCAGTGGGAGGGGAACATGGGATGGAATGGATGGTATATGCTATCATCTAGGTCCTAGTTACAGGGGTGTGGGCACCGCGGCCCGAATCGCTATGAATGCCATACTTGGTCACACGCGGAGCCCCCACAGGCTTGGGGGTGGTCTCCTTCATCACTACTTGCCATCTATCCTTGCGCACCATCTGCCTCCATATTACAGACAAACCAGGAGGCTGCCCGGGGGTGAGCCCGGCCCGTCACGTCTAGCGTAGCACATGTCCATGCCGAGTCTATCACGAAAAGTCCACGGGTGGCGGCCCTGCCGCGCGCGGCCGGGGGCACGCCAGGTGAGGACATATCGCCCAGGCTGGGCGGGCTTGGTGCCAGCTAGTCTATCTGATGTATCTACCTGATCTGTGCGGGCCAGGTGCCCGGCTAGGCCCAGGCGCCTGTGCCTAATAATGTGGGAAACATAGGGCAAATCAGCGTACAAATCCTCATTACTAATGTGCAAACCAAAGGGGATGTTAAGGGCCTTGCGCAGCATCTTGGTGACGGCGCCGTCGAGTCGTTGCTCCAGCTCCTGCATCAGTGTCCACGTCTCGGCGCCGTAGGTCAGGATCGTCAGAATGACGACCTTGAAGAGGTCACGCTTGACGATCCGGGGTAGGGCGGGGTTGCTCCACCAGCGGCGGTGGTCATGGAGGTGCGCCCACGCCATGCCGATCCGTGTCGTCATGTCGTCCTCGCAGTCGGGAAGCCAACTGCCGAGCAGCTTGAAGCGGCCTGAAGGAGGGTAGTTGACCTCGGCATCGTCTAAGAGGCAGAGTGTGGGTGGGGGCCCTGCCATGCCGAGGGCCAGGGCCTCCGTTTTGGGGCTGATTTCTAGACCAACCGCCCGAGCCTCGAGCGCCAGGCAGTCCAGCCAAAGTTGGGCAGACTCCGGCTTCTCGATGAGCGTGATGTCGTCGGCATACATAGATGAGGTCAGCTAGTAAGTTCTGCTTGTTAGTCGGCCCCCCTTCCCCAAGCTCGTTCGTGATCGCTAGGCCAGGGGCACGGCCTGCAATGCTAGCAAAGCGAGCACGTGCCTGGCGCATGACATAATCCACTACAATAATAAACAGGTACGGCGACAGGACGCAACCCTGCCAGACGCCGGTCTGCAGTGGGCATGGCGGGGTAATGCCGTGTTGAGTGCGCACCGAAGTGGTCGATCCCTCATACAGCGTGCGGATGACGGTAATCAGGGGAGTGGGGACGCGAGCGCGAGCAAGTACAGCCCATAGAGCGTCCCAGAGGACAGAATCAAAAGCCTTGATGAAGTCGACGAAGATCAGGATGGCGGGAAACTCACCAGGTTGCAGGAGAGCGATTTCCTCGAAGAGGCGACGCGCGACGAAGATGGCCATGACGGTGTTGCGCCCAGGACGGAAGCCCATTTGACTTTCCCAAAGGTGACAGTCGAGAGCAGAACGAAGGCGGTTGAGGATCATGCGCATGAACAACTTAAGTGCGGCGCTCTGGATGCAGACTCCTCTGTAGTTGGCGGGGTCGTCAGGGGAACCTTTGTTTTTGTACAGCATAATACGGTAGCTGTGCTGCCACTCAGGAATCGGCGGCGCGTCGGCAAGCAGGATCCGGTTGCAGACGTCAAGCAGGAACCCCGTGAGCGCCGTCAGCTTAATCACCGGGGCTGGGAGCTGGTCAGGTCCAACGGCGGCATAAAAGCGGAGTTGCTTGGCGGCGGTGCTCAGCTCGAGCTCGGTGAACGGCGGGAGCTCGTTGGGGTCGGCCAGGGGTTCCGTCAGGGCTGGGTACGTGTAGTCCTGCTCAGCGGCGGGCGGCGTGGGCGGCGCAGGGACGTCCGCCGGTGCTACTGCCAGGCGTGCGGCCGCCAGAGGGCCAAGCGGCGGAGGCGGCGGGGGGGCGCCGAGCGGAGAATGCAACGCCGTATAGCACCAAAAGAAAAAATAATTTTAGAAAAAATATTTTTGTGCTGGCACCCGTACCCCAGCCACCCAGGTAGGGGTTGGCTGGAGAGGTGGTTGCTATAAAAGGTGGGCTTCCATTCTAGGGAAGCAGGTTGTTTCTTTTGCCTGTCCTACGTATTTTCGGCTGTTAGCCATGTAAGGAGATGTGGGTAGAGCAGGGGCACAGCTGCTGTGGGCTGGCCCTGCACATTCACATAGTGTGCTCACCCTAGCATACAGATGGCCGTGTTGCCATGCATCTGGTAGACATGTCTGTGTTATTCCACCGTATAGAGCTAGCACACATATTGTAATAAATTTGATGTTTTGTGGTGATGCATGCAAAGCAAAGCAAGGCCAGAAATGGATTTGGTGAGCTATGCTCATTTTATCTATGACTAACCTGCTGAGCGGAGAATGCAACGCCGTATAGCACCAAAAGAAAAAATAATTTTAGAAAAAAATATTTTTGTGCTGGCACCCGAGTTAGTCTAAGTCTCCCGCCTGTAGCCTAAGTGGACACGTGCCAGCACCGCCGGCGCCCAATTGGGTACTGGGACGGTGCTGGACTAGAACAGTCGTGGCATGGACACGTGGCTGTACTCAGTATGTGATGAGCCGGTACCTCAGTACCGGGACTGTAGTTGTCATGTTAGGACTGACTAGATCAGGTTGTAACTGATAGGTTAGTCCGTCCAGGATCAGTAAGTTAGTTTAACTTACGCAAAGTCTGGCCAGCCATCGTTGACGGCTGGCCAGCAGTATATGTGCCACATTATCCTAATGCCAAGGTGTCTCGTCGTTCACGCACACACACGCCATTTGGCAGTGCCCGAGCATTCCAGCTTTGTGTTGCATAACTTGCATTAAAAACTCCAAAAACAATACACACGAAGACGACGAGCGTGCGAAACGTTCAGTTCGCAAAACACCCATTTCCATTTTTTTTACCCATCTTTTGAACCAATGGCTCCCAAGAACAACAAGGGAAAGGCCCTTATGGGCGCGACTTCCTCGGAGGAGGAGTCGCCGTCGGTGACGAGGTACCAGTCTTCGTCGTCCCCGATGTCCGATGACTCGGGAACGTCGGACTCGATCCTGGAGAGTATGCGCCAGGAGTACGAGAACCGGGATGCTCAGGATCCCATGCATCCTGATGATGTGGCCATGGAGGCAGCGGACCCAACGTACCGTGACGTTGTGGAGAACGTCGTGGTGCGCGTGCCCCTGATGCGTAGGGTGCGAGGGTCGACCCCGGTGGTGCGTCCGAGGGGACCACCATATGCACCACGCGGTGAGGGGGCGGGGCCCGGGTCAGATGAGCAGGAGAGTGGGAGTCCGGCAGCGTGTCGGAAACCAGCTCGCTGGGTTTATTCGGACTGCAGCCATCGTCGGCTGACGAGGCGCGCAGTGCGCAGGTGGCAGCGGATGCTGCAATGGCGCAGAGCCTGCAGGAGCAGGAGTCCGCAGAAGAGCGGAGGTTGGCTGTGCGCGCACGTGAGCGCGCACAACAAATGGAGGATGCTGCTCAGGTCCGCGCGGCATTGATGAGGAGGTCAGCGTCGCCGAGGTCAGAGTCGCCGACCTATGACGTGGTGAGGAGGGCGGACCTGGCGTGTTTCCAGCGCCTTCGACGGTCGGCAACGATCCCGAGGGAGATTGATGGGATGCTGCAGGAGTCGGAGTTTTCTTTGACGGGTCCGTCGGCGTCCGAAGCGGACGACCTGGTGGAGATGACGCCGGCTATGCAGGCGCGAGAGAAGGAGGCTCAGAGGAGGCTCGCGGCCTTCAAGGCTGAACGGGAGAAGAAGCAGCGGAGGCGGAACGTGATCGCGCAGAGGAAGCTGCGTGAGCAGCAGGAGCGTGACAGGGCGGAGGCGCTCGCGGCCAGGATTCGGGTGAAGATGTCTCACACCAAGGTGAGGTGTGAGCGTCTCACCGCGACCTGAAGAGCTGGAAGTACCGGAAGGTCGCGGAGATAGCACCTTTGCAGGGGCCGGCTCGCCGGGAGGCGAGGAGGTACCGCAGGAAGCTGGCCGCCTGGGAGGAAAGCGTAGGTCGCCTGGAGAGGCGTATGCTGAAGCAGCGACGCCGTATGTCGAAGAACATCAAGAAGGCTGCTGTGAGGGGATGCATGGGGGAGGCGGTAAGAGCTGAATTTGGTTTGATGCCGGATGAACGCATTTCTACTGAGCAGCTTACCATTTTTTGTCGCAGCCAACGCATACCATCTCAAACCGAGATGGCACAGCGGCAAGGACCAGGGTGACGCACCGGGGCGAACCCGGTCCAGCGACCTTGTCGCACCGGGAGGACATCCGGAGGCAACTCCAACTGGCCCAGCAGATGCTGGACGAGGGGCGGGAGCTCACCCCGGGCGAGCATGGCCGCCTAGCAGACACGGTGGCGAGGCTGGTGGCCTCGCTGAAGCCAACAAAACGAAGGGCACCGGGGAGGCGTGCCAGCCACAGCAAAAACGCAGGAGGGACGAGAGGGACGAGGGGGAGGATGACGGGAGAGGGGGGGCAACCAGGGCGGGGGTGGACACGGCACCCAGGAGTCTGCACCAACACGGCACGAGGGCGGGGAGCGGCAGCAGCAGCAGCAACAACAGCAGCAGCAGCAGCAGCCACAACCAGCAGGAACGACCACAACCTCCAATATGGCCTTGAACAGGCCCAGGTTTGATCCAAAAAAGAAAGAGGACAAGCTAGTGTTTCCGGGTTTGCCAGAGGGCCACACCCAGGACGAAGCTAGGGAGTGGTTGTTTAAGTTGTCACATGCATATGCTAGCGACAATGTCCGTGATTGGTTTGCCTCTCTACGTGCGTCCACACCCATCCATCAATCTGCCAAGCCTATCCAGCAGTTGGTACAATTGTACCAAAAGCGTGCCAGCAGCGGGGTAGACGTGGCAGAAAATGTGTTGTGGGCGCAGTTCATGGTTGATCTTAGGGCACTTGTTACCACGGGGGAGCACTTAGAAGTGCTTAAGGGCTTCCAGTGGATAGAGGCCTATAAGGTCAATAAGCGTGACTATGTGAGTGACAACAAAAAATATGTCATGTACATAGAGGGAGATGAGGAGCTGAAGAAGCTCAATGCCAAGTACCTAGTACACCTATGGCTACAAAAGGCAGAACTGGACCCCACCACCCTGTCAGTAATCCTGGCAGGTCTAAAGGATAAGTGGGAGGACTTTAGGAAGGCAATGGCCTATGTGCAGCAATGCCTAGAGCCGTTTGCTGCTGCAGCCAAGGAGGAAAGGTGAAGCAGGTAAAGGGGGAGGAAGCCTCAGGTACGGGGCTCTCCAAGAAGCAGATGCAGTCGCTGGTAGCCCAGGTAAAGGCGGTAATGGGGGGGATAAAAACAAAAACAACAAAAGTGGGGGAGGTGGAAACAAGGGGGGGGAAAGAACAATAACAATAAAAACAGAAAACAAAGTGGGGGAGCTAGCAAGCCAGGGGGTGCTAAGCCAGCAGGGGGGGACAAGAGGTTGCCTCATGACCCCACCAAGCATTGCACTAGGTGCCTTTGTAAGGGGCACCTAAAAGATGACTGCTGGAAAGGCAAACCCGACTATGGTTCTGACGTTGATGTTTGTCCTGGATGCTGGAAAACACGTCACCCCATTGCAGCAGGAGCGCGCTGCACGGCACCCAGGCACAACAAGACACGCCAGGGCGCTACAACCGCGCGGGGGCGGCAGACCAGGGTGACACCTGTAAGCTACCCTCACCATTTTTCACAAATGGTTTCCTGTTACCTTCTGTCTGCCAAGTGTTGCCTGAGTGTGATGATGTGGATTGGGAAGTGGCATATGACATGACACTGTCACACATGATGCGTGACCCACCATAGCTCCCTTAGTGCAGCAGCAGAAAAGGTAATCACGTATGGTGCTCTAGCAGAGCAACTGCACAAGGTTATGGGCCATGAGGCTGTGGCTGAAAGGCTAGCCAATAAAATACAAGGCCATGATCTGGAACAGATGTGCAGGCACGTACGTAAGCACTGTGAGCAATGTCAGCTATATGCTCCTAAGCCCAGAAAATGGCATGTGGCCACACCACCACTGGCTAGAGGCAAACTGGTTGGGGATGTTATACACGTGGTGAAGGACACGGTATACTACCTAGTCATAAAGGATGCCTGGTCAAGGTTTGTGGTAGTGGAGCCCCTGCCTGGGATGGATAAAGAGCAGCTGCACAGAGCTTTACAGATAGCCTTGGCACGTTTTCACCCCATTGAAAAAGTAATGCTGGATCAGCAGTTTCTCTGCATCCAGGACAGGAATGACCTGCCCAAGATAGAAGTGTCTGGGGCTCAAGATCATGAACGTCAGGGGTTGGTAGAACGTACCATGAGAGCCATCAGGGATGTGATAAGAAAAATGCCATCCAGGTTGGCTGACTCTGGTAGCTATGCTGACAGGGCATCTTGGGCAGCAGGGGTGACTACCCAGCTAAACGCCAAACCAATAATGTCCTCACCTTTTGGGGAAATCACCCCAACTGGCCTTCAGTCAGGCAGCTATGCTTCAGAGGTACACACTCACTACAACACACAAAGGCAGCACTTAGCCAAGTTGCTGGCAAAGAAAGACAAAAATAATGCCAGGCCTGTGTTTGAAGTGGGGGACCATGTGTTGTTTTTCAGAGAGGGTGACAGAGGAAGAGCACACTCTGCCAGATGGCACGGTCCAGCTGTAGTCACCAAAATTCATGAAGAAGGGACTGCAGTCACTATACAACATGACAGAGAGCGTGTGGTCAGCAAGCATAGACTCAAGCTTTATTACCCACCACTGGCAGACGTGTCAGGGGTAGAATTCTTGGACATGGATTCAGAGCAGGAGTCTGGTGGATTGATCTCACCCAATGAATTGGCTAAGGACGTCATTGATGCAAGCACTAGTACCACAGTAGAAGCTCCTGTGTTCCTCAGTAGTGCAGCCCCACTACAACCCAATAGTCCACCTGGGCAGGAGGACGGTGCACAGGGTGAGCAGCAGGTAGCACCTCCCTCACACCTGGAGGAGTCACAAAATAGAGCAGATCCTGTCGTTCCCAGGAAGTCATTTGCTGAGATTCTTAAGGCCTTGCACAAGGCACACAACACTAAAGCAGTTGTGGCAACAGGTACAGCACAGGTCAATGCTGTAGGGGATGCAGGTCAAGATCCTAGTATTTTGGCTGTAGACACCCAAGCACAGGTGAGTATCATCAGTGCAGAAGCTGTATCTGGTCTGAAAATGAAGGCCTCACCATGGGCTAGAGTGTCAGATTTTTCAGGCAAAACCAAAATGCAGGTCAAAGGTCAGGTGAGCATTCAAATCTTGGGTATGCCCACTCCATTTCAGGTGGTTGAGGGTTACTCAGGGAATGCCCTGTTAGGGGAACCTTTTGTATCTTACCCTGGTGTTGTCATCTCAGCTGGGAGGTTGAGTGTGGCAGGGGTAGGACAGGTGCCTCTAGATCATTTTAAAATCCCTTTGAGCCAGATTAGCACTGGGTTGGATGCTGCCATCAATGCAGTTAAGCCCAAGTACCTCCCAGGTCAGGAACCGTGTGTGGAGGACCTCATACACTCTCAAAAGCTACACCCTTCAGCGTTTGGGCTTGGTAGATGGGATGTTGCATCCATGTCTCCCCTGTCCTATGATGATATTGTACGGGACTGCCAGACGCAGATTGGGTTTCTTAAGTGGCTTGAGGCTTTTACCAAAGCCAGGGAGGAGTGGGTTGTTCCAGATGCACGTAGTCCCACACACACACCACCTGTGACTCCTCTTGATGCTATGCCAGCTGGAGCCAAGAAGCTAAGGTTAAAGTTTGTGTGCAAGCATAAACCTCAGGCTGATGGGGGACCACCCATTTTCCATGCTAGGCCATGTGTTACTGAGTTCAGGGGCTCTACAGAGCTGACAGAGGCTGAGCTTTATACTCCTGGTATTCAGCAAACGTCTCTCAAGGTGTTGCTTTCCTTGTTTTTGCATCAGCTTAATACAGGGAAGGATTATGTGTGTAAAGCCACAGATATCAAAAGAGCCTTTCTAAAGGGGGACCCTGCCATAGCACAGCAGGTCTGGAGAGGTCAGGTATACGTGGTGAATACTCCTAAGGTGTGGCACAGGGATATTGTTCAACCCTTGTTGAGGCCAAACCTGGGGGTTGAAGGGTTGCAGTCAGCTCCAAAAATTTTTAGGCTGTCTGCACAGGAGGTATTCATGAAGCTAGGGGCCACCTATGATGACATTGACCCTTGCCTGTTTGTCATCCCACACCCTGATGGAATGATGATGTTTGTCTGGCATGGGGATGATCAGTTAATCTCAGGTCCTAGAGCTGCAGTGGATGCTTTCATAGCTCAGGTGTCTGCCAGTTTTGAGATTGGCAAGCAGCTAGAGCTGGGCAAGGAGCCAGTCAAGTTCTGTGGCATGATGCTTGAGTTGCTGCAGCAGCAGGGCAGCTGGGTTTGTTCCATGCAGGCCTCTGCTGAATACATTAAGTCTTGTCTGGATGTCCTGCCTGTTCACATCACCCCTGACATGTGCCCTACCATTAGAGGCAAGCTTGGTTGGCTATGTGCTACATGTGCACCCCACCTGGCTTTTGTGAGCAGGGTAGATGATGAGGTACTACAGGAGGTAGGAGCACGGGCAATCAAGCAGTTGTTGCATGATGGTCCACCTTTGATGCTTCACTCACTGGACCTGTTTACTCCCATTCACATCACGTGCATGATGGATAGTTCAATGGAGTCCAGGGTAGTTACCAAGGTTCAAGCCAGAGAGGCTGGATTGTTTTTCCTGCATAACCAAGGTGGGAAGAAGTCACTAGTCTCCTGGTTCAGTAGATTGCACAAGAGGAAAGCTGTGAGTAGCAATGTAGCTGAATGCAGGGCTGTGGTATCTTCTGTCTTGCATGCAAGGTATCTCAATCACTTGCTGGTCTGGCTTCAACACCAGGCTGGTAGCTCTGCAGGAGTGAAAGCACATTTGCTGACTGACTCTCAATCTATCATCTCTTTCCTTGCCAATCCTTTGGCTGTACACTCGGACCTGGATTGGATTGTGCTAAAACAGGAATGCAAGTACCTGGAGTCTAAAGCCCACGTCAGGGACAAAGACAATGCTGCAGATGCACTGACCAAGGTGCCACAAGCAGCAGGACCACAATACCAGGTCTTGTATGGGTTGATGAACCCTGGTTACAGTCTGAAGTGACTGGCACATTGTACATGTTAGCCCATGACCCCCTGCCTAATACTGCAGCTGAAAGGCTGCAGTGGCAGCTGGGTAGTTTTCTGACAGTGAGAAGCACTGGTCTAGAAAGTTGGGACATGATGAATGTGTTATTTATTGAATAAAATTTTGTGAGACACTTGTTTGGATGACCATGACATGCTGGGGCCTGGAGCACCCATCTCACTCAGTTAAGAAACCATGCTTGAGACATGGGGCCTTTTTAATGCATCTCTTGTACATGTGTGAGGTGACCTTTGGGTCCTAGTAGGTTATCTGACAGTTTTTTAAGGCATTGGGAATGGCTGCGTCCATTTGATGGCTATGTGTGTTTCTGTTGAAACCCAAAGAAAACTTAAAGTGGGAGTTAGTCTAAGTCTCCCGCCTGTAGCCTAAGTGGACACGTGCCAGCACCGCCGGCGCCCAATTGGGTACTGGGACGGTGCTGGACTAGAACAGTCGTGGCATGGACACGTGGCTGTACTCAGTATGTGATGAGCCGGTACCTCAGTACCGGGACTGTAGTTGTCATGTTAGGACTGACTAGATCAGGTTGTAACTGATAGGTTAGTCCGTCCAGGATCAGTAAGTTAGTTTAACTTACGCAAAGTCTGGCCAGCCATCGTTGACGGCTGGCCAGCAGTATATGTGCCACATTATCCTAATGCCAAGGTGTCTCGTCGTTCACGCACACACACGCCATTTGGCAGTGCCCGAGCATTCCAGCTTTGTGTTGCATAACTACCCGTACCCCAGCCACCCAGGTAGGGGTTGGCTGGAGAGGTGGTTGCTATAAAAGGTGGGCTTCCATTATAGGGAAGCAGGTTGTTTCTTTTGCCTCGAGGGGCACAGCTGCTGTGGGCTGGCCCTGCACATTCACATAGTGTGCTCACCCTAGCATACAGATGGCCGTGTTGCCATCTGGTAGACATGTCTGTGTTATTCCACCGTATAGAGCTAGCACACATATTGTAATAAATTTGATGTTTTGTGGTGATGCATGCAAAGCAAAGCAAGGCCAGAAATGGATCGCGCATAATACGCTTCATACGGCGTATAATATGCCGTATGAATATTCACTGACTAGGTCGGCCAGCAACTGATCTGTATAGTTCATGGCAGGTCTATACCTGAACCCGTCTGGTTTTGTCCTTGGGGCCACTGAGGCCACTTGAGGTCAGGATGTGCGGCCCTGCATGGCTGGCCAAGCCGCTCTGGGGGCCAGCCATGCAGGCCTGAAGGGCGGTGTCTACCTGACTGGTTCGAGCAAGATGTCCTACAAACAGTGCTATCCTACGCTGCCTACTAATCTCATCCGAAATACGGGGCACACGGGCCTTATACAAAGACTCTTAGTAGCGACCCGAATGCGTGGAAAACCATACATGCAGGACCTGTCGGAGCATATTTCGACTATGTATGTACTGTGCCCTTCAGCCGGGTGACCATCTTGTCCGTGAGCGTCCATGCATGCCTCGGCACCGTATGTGAGCATCGGGTGAGGACCAGGACCTTGAAGAGCACGCTCTTGCGGTCCGGCCCGATCGCCAAGGTCCTTCGAGTGCCAGTAGGTGTTGAGCGAGCGGAACCTGGCCCTGGCCAGGCCGAATCATGCGGGTATCCACATCTCGGCGGTGTCAGGGAGCATCATTGCTCCCCAGCAGTTTGAAGCGATCACGGAACGGGACCTCCGTCCCATCTAGCAGCCGCGGCTGTTAAAATAAAATTTGCCAAGTGTATTTCTGAATAATAAAAGACGTAATACTACTAGAATAAATTACTCGCTCAGCGCCCGGCCCCGGACATGTCGACAACGTCGGCCATTGACAGCATTTGCTGCAACCTGATTTAAAGCTCTCTACTGCGTGTCGGCCTTCCACGCCGCCAAACAGCTGTGACTCAATGTTCCGCTGTAGGTCATCACCGCGAGAAGCTCTATGGCTAAGTCACCCAACGCTGAGCAACGGCGTGGGCCTGAGAACGTACCCAACTGCATGTACAGACCAACCGGAACACACAGTCATAATTCCAAGCTCGACACTCCACAATTACATATTAACGCACCGCGACCGAGATCAATCCCACTGCCAGGACAAATTAACGGTACGGAACCAACGTTGCCCACGGAACCAACGGTACTGGCCAGAATTACCCAAAATAGCCCACAATTAGCCAGAACCGACGACCCGTTGCCTGACCGTACACATAAATTCCCACTGATCGCCGGCCCAGTGAATAAACCTCAACGCCGCGGCGCTGCCGGCTGACCTCGATCCGGACAGTCTTAGCCAATGCCGAGCAGAACCAAATTCCGATACTATACTACTATGTGACTGCGAGCCCATAATATAACAGCGGCAGCGGCGGGGGAGCACTTGGTACTGTACAGTAGCACCAGTCAACATCGCCTAGCTCAGTTTTGATGCTAATCTCTAACCCCACCGCTGGTGCGCCTCCAAGCCCAGACAGCTACTCCAGCCACCAGTTCTGAACATGTGCTCCGGGGGCGCTCGAGGCCGGGTGGTATCATCCGCATAACTGAATCAGGTCAGACAGGCAGTAAACAACAGGGCCACCCGTCCGCCCTCTCTGCAATGGTTAAGGATGTCCAAGCCAGGCTCGAACCCCTTATAAAGAGCGGTAACGAGCGCACGTGCCTGGCGCACGCATGACGTGATCCACGACACCAATGAAGACATATGGGGACAACCTTTTGTGGGTTGTGGTTTAACCCTGGGTATGCCCCTAAAACCCCTCGATCAGGCTCCGGGAGAGGCCTTTATATTCTCCCAAACCGGCGCCTCTAAATGTGTTCCAAGCCTATGATTCTGTGGGCTCTGGACCATGGGGCACCCATAATATTGCATCCGCTCAGATGAGTAAGCCATCTGTGTGAATATGTGCACATGCACGAGCCACGAGGTAGCCATGGCGGACGGCGGCGCTCATAACTTTCACGTTTGGGCACCAAATTCGGCCGTGAATATCACAACCGCTTCGTCTTTACACGCTGATATATTTTTCAGAGACTATAACGCGATATTATGGCGAGCAAACGCTCGAAGTACGCAACGCAGCCTGGCGGCTGCGATGAGCCAAGAAAATTCGCCTGCAGCTCCGGCTGCAGTTCCTCCCGGCCTGCCAGGCAGCAGCGACACTACTCAAGCGTGAGTAGAGCACTCCGCTCCTGCAGCCTCGCCATTGGCATCGCCTGATCCCAAACGCAGCCGTCCAGAATCGCGCCCATGGACAGAACTGCGCTTCCGCGGCCTCAACCCTTCAAAGTCGACGCTCATGACTGGACCATTACATGTCCCCGAGCACTGCCATGCATTGCATCTTGTACGGGGACTACGCTTCGCTTTACGAGCTGCGCCTCTATCTCCACAGCGCCATCACAACACATCGAGCCCCGCCAGCGTACCATCTGCCTCCATATTACAGAAAATTAACCAGGAGGCTGCCCGGGCGTGAGCCCGTCGCGTCTAGTGTAGCACATGTCCATGCCGAGTCTATCACGAAAAGTCCACGGGTGGCGGCCCTGCCGCGCACGGCCTGGGGCACGCCAGGTGAGGACATATCGCCCAGGCTGGGCGGGTTTGGTGCCAGCTAGTCTATCTGATGTGTCTACCTGATCTGTGCGGGCCAGGTGCCCGGCTAGCTAGACCCAGGCGCCTGTGCCTAATAATGTGGGAAACATAGGGCAAATCAGCGTACCAATCCTCATTACTAATGTGCAAACCAAAGGGGGGCCTAAACAGCATCTTGGTGTCAGACGTTGCCGTCGAGTCGTTGCTCCAGCTCCTGCGTCAGTGTCCAGGTCTCGGCGCCGTAGGTCAGGATCGTCAGAATGACGACCTTGAAGAGGTCACGCTTGACGATCCGGGGTAGGGTTGCTGCACCAGCCGGGTTGCTCCACCAGCGCCTGTGCCTAATAATGTGGGAAACATAGGGCAAATCAGCGTACCAATCCTCATTACTAATGTGCAAACCAAAGGGGGACCTAAACAGCATCTTGGTGTCAGACGTTGCCGTCGAGTCGTTGCTCCAGCTCCTGCGTCAGTGTCCAGGTCTCGGCGCCGTAGGTCAGGATCGTCAGAATGACGACCTTGAAGAGGTCACGCTTGACGATCCGGGGTAGGGTTGCTGCACCAGCCGGGTTGCTCCACCAGCGGCGGTGGTCATGGAGTCCACGGGTCACGAAAAGTCCACGGGTGGCGGCCCTGCCGCGCACGGCCTGGGGCACGCCAGGTGAGGACATATCGCCCAGGCTGGGCGGGTTTGGTGCCAGCTAGTCTATCTGATGTGTCTACCTGATCTGTGCGGGCCAGGTGCCCGGCTAGCTAGACCCAGGCGCCTGTGCCTAATAATGTGGGAAACATAGGGCAAATCAGCGTACCAATCCTCATTACTAATGTGCAAACCAAAGGGGGGCCTAAACAGCATCTTCATGTCAGACGTTGCCGTCGAGTCGTTGCTCCAGCTCCTGCGTCAGTGTCCAGGTCTCGGCGCCGTAGGTCAGGATCGTCAGAATGACGACCTTGAAGAGGTCACGCTTGACGATCCGGGGTAGGGTTGCTGCACCAGCCGGGTTGCTCCACCAGCGCCTGTGCCTAATAATGTGGGAAACATAGGGCAAATCAGCGTACCAATCCTCATTACTAATGTGCAAACCAAAGGGGGACCTAAACAGCATCTTGGTGTCAGACGTTGCCGTCGAGTCGTTGCTCCAGCTCCTGCGTCAGTGTCCAGGTCTCGGCGCCGTAGGTCAGGATCGTCAGAATGACGACCTTGAAGAGGTCACGCTTGACGATCCGGGGTAGGGTTGCTGCACCAGCCGGGTTGCTCCACCAGCGGCGGTGGTCATGGAGTTGCGCCCACGCCATGCCGATCCGTGTCGTCAGGTCGTCCTCGTGCAGTCGGGAAGCCAACTGCCGAGCAGCTTGAAGCGGCCTGAAGTAGGGTAGGGGACCTCGGTGTCGTCTAAGAGGCGGAGTGTGGGTGGGGGCCCAGGCTGCCATGCGGAGGGCCAGGGCCTCCATTTTGGGGCCGATTTCTAGACCAACCGCCCGAGCCTCGAGCGCCAGGCAGTCCAGCCAAAGTTGGGCAGACTCCGGCTTCTCGATGATCGAGCGTGATGTCGTCGGCATAAATGAGGTCAGCTAGCTGGGGCTGGGGTAGCTAAGTGGTGTGTTTACCTTACGTGTCTCAAGGTCTTCGTCACATGAGGAGATAAAAATCTGGACGCGATAGCTCAGCTTGTTCGTTACAATATTCCCGAAAACTTTAGTGTTTCCGGGTTGTTTGAGTTTCGCTTTTAATTTTCCGGCATTGACGTGAATAAATATGGGGATGTGAAATCCGTCTTTTTCTTCTTGCTTCGTGCAATGCATATCTTTGTCGTAAGATAATCAGCCCTTTAAGCTTTGCCCGACCTTCCTAACTGCCCAGCCTGCGGCAATAAGCCGGCAGGTGTTACGCTGCAGCTCGGCTTGCTCAAATCCAGGTGACGAATATTCAACATGAGGATGCCATGACACATATGTTCATCATAAGGCCTTCCATCATTAGTGAAATATATTCGGCACAGCCAACTCGCGTTGACCGCTGCCAACGCGAGGCTACAAAGTTGTAAAGCTTGTTACCGACCATGCGCGTCTGCAAACATATACTTGCGCATCCGTGCACTTACGCACGGAATGCATTGCGCTTAAAGTACGGCCCTGCCACGCTGGCAGGCTACTCGCGCATGTCGGAATAACAATCTCAATGCTGAATCTGGACGGACATTCAGCATAATGCGGGGCAGCCAAAAGGCCCCGCCTGCGGCCGGCGGAAAGACCAATGTCACTAGGCCGCACCGGCTGAGTCAGCACAGAACTGCATACTGCGGCCACATTGCACGGCGGCATAGCACCACATGGCGCCACAACTACGAGCCACATGGCACAGTGACATTGTGCCACGTGTCAACAAATGATTGGCCGCTACTTGATATTTCACATGTGACCTATATGTGATATCTGGACCCTAACACCAGTCCTTTTTCTTTCCTGAGTTGGAGTGAGGCTCAGAAACAAGATATGATGTCAAAAGTACTACTAGTGGAGTCCCTACTCATTCCAGCATCTTCAGGAACTAGGGCAAACCACCGAGGCGCGCTTTTGACATCGCGCCCTCTTGACAACAAACCTGTTTCCCATCACAAAAACTCACTCCCAACTCATAATAGCAAAAATGGGTCCAGATGCACGATGGCCTGCCACAGGAAAAAAAACAGCGACCCTGGCGAAAAAAACTGTAGAAGAGGCATTACTACTCGCCTCCAGACCATAAAGACAACCAACAATGGTCGTCTAGGATCTTGCCAGTCGCTTACCAAGTACTGGAGGGGATATACAGCAAACCAACAGAGTGGGAGAATCATTACACCGGTCTAGGTCCCAAGCAATGGATAGCTTGACCAAAAGCGTTGCTGGTGACATCTCATTTCCAGAGACACAGCGATACCCTTGTTTTGGCCAGATAGCCGAGCACCTCGGCATCATCCAATGCTGGCCAGCAGTGTGGGTGCAGCTTAATTCGTGGGATAAAGGGTAAACCCACGCAAGCATCAGCCATCAGACCAAAGCAAGGAGGAGCACAAGCTCGACCCACACCCACACAAGGGCATCAACCCAGCACATGAGCAGCACTTAAATCAAGCTGCCAAAAGGAAAAGCTGCCTCCTGTTCGCATGGCAACCGTCATCAATACTGGTCCCAAGAAGCCAGGAGGTAAACTCCCACATGATCCATCGTCATCAATGCTGGCATCCGTCACCAATGGCCACAAGAAGCCATGAGTCAGACGCCCACATCTTCAATACCCATCTCAGGGTGCATGTTCTCCCTCCAGCTTTAAATAGCTGCCAATGGGGAAATGGGCCTCAATACGAAGCAGTCATTCTCCAGCTTGACCACTCGCAAAGCCCACCGTTGAAGGAGCCATCCCCATGCAGGCAAAATGGCACAAGAGCGAAGGCAAGAATCCACAAACGAAAGTTGTGTTCAGAGAGCAATATCCTTTAATGCATGGTGTCCCTCCACACTATTGGACCAGCCAGCCAATCAAGTCCTTTAGTGCCTCTCACACATCAGGTGCATAAGGGTATATTATACCAAGGCACCACAAAGACACACAGCCTTATCAAATCTTGTACACGACATCGTGCCACGTGTCAACAAATGACGTGGCAACATCACAATGGAAAAACGTAGGATAGTTCCCAAGAGATCACATGTTGAGGAAATGGATCTTAGAATCCTTTCTAACATATTGATGGTTAGGCATAATGGCCAGTTATACCCAATCAACAATATTATTGTAGAAAAGGATTATTAAAAGCCGAAGTCCTCAACAAGGTTCCCAAGAAGAATCCTATTAGCGTCACAATTCATCTGAATAATATCTCATCAAATCGAACATGAACATCACATATATTGGCAAGCCCATCCGATCATGTGAAGGGGACAACCAGCTCAGAAACAGAAATCAAGAAAATGATGCATCAGATTTGCCTATGATGGACACTACAGCCTTAGCATCCACCTTGATCGCAATAAAGACTCGGAAGCCCACCCAATGCATATGAAGCTTCAAGTCTTTGCCTGCCCATACCCTTAGTCTGCATACGATCATAGCAAACTAGGACAACCCAATCACGCCCTTGTCAGCAGCGCTCGAGTTGTTTCAGTCACGCTCTTGCTTCCCTTAGTCACCCCCAAAGGAATACAAGCAGGGAATTGGACACACCCACTTAGTCTGACCAGTGACCCGTACGCAGTCAAACTACAGTACAGTCATCCCTTCAACGATCCCAGTGTGAGTTGTCAAGGGGCCAGTCACAGTACCTGTGCACCAGCCACAGGGCACTCTGCCCTGTTGTACACAACCTTCCCCTGGAGCAAGGGGACCCTTGAGCAAAGGGACATTGGGAATGCTGACAGGCAAGCCAATCCTCAACAATGTTGTGTACACCCTGCACAATCTGAAGCGTGACCACCCCTGTTGTGAGGACCCATAATCCACAACCATGGCTGCTCAGTGGGAACTTTCAACATACCATGGGTCCACCACTGTCCTGCCCTCCCAGGAAATCTCTTTATGCATACCCGCTATTGGCCCAACATGTGACCAACATGTCACCAGCTCCCTTACAACAAGGTGGTACGAATTCACCTGCTGCACATGCCCGCCCCACTCACTCTCACCTCGGAGAGGATGCAATTGAGTTTTTAGACCCGCGAGCAACATCATTAACGATTCAAGTGCTCTTCACATCACGTGAGAGGGACATTCCGTCCCTAAGAACAAAAAATTATACACGAGAGCACAAGAATTACGATACCAACACACATGACTTATCCAGCAGCTTCATGCTCGTGGTCATAGAAAACTTGGAGCAAACCATATCAGGATCTGGCTCCGTAGCAGGCACGATACTCACAAAGCCAAGACGGCCCGCTCCTTAATATGCAACAGACCATGTCTCACCAACAAACAAGTCCACGTAGGTCACCCACCTGCTCCCATCGATGAAAGGAGCATAGAGGTAAAGTCTGCTGGCCGGATAAAACCAGCATACGTCACATAAACATCGATTATCCACAAACCATCGACATGTAGACCTGGCTACTCAATAGTCCAAGATCACAAACAATGGTGGCATTCAGCCCACCACAAACTCTCACCCCCGTTGTGGGCACAGCCCTCAAACAAAACTAGGCTCCCACATACAAACAAAACAGGCATGCAGCCAAGGCGTACAAGTAATCATGCACCTTGCTGTAGTAACCATGCCAATAGCAATCTGGGTCACATAGAAAGAGATTAGCTGTGGTGGTATGGCATCCACCGTGGGCTAGGTGTAGATACCCATAGCCCTGCCGTCTCCTCACAGCCTGCGTAAGAGGGGGAGGTCCTTAGGCGCCATTGAGGGGCACCCCCATGCATCACCAGCCATGCAAGGAATCCCGTCTTTCAGAGAATCTATGCCCCACTGAGTCCTGCCATAACGCTGGCTCAGCCTGATCCAACGGAGGGTTTACAAGTATCACCATCCCCGTCTAGTAGTGGCATCCTATAGCCAAGGACTGACACAATACCCCCTGGATCCACCAGAACGAGGAAGGAGTGACTACCTGTCCTGGCGGCCTTACAACCTCTATCCTTGTGCCAACGAGGGAATGACAGGGGACAGAGGAGGATGACTCTTGCTGTTCTGCCTGTCCAACATAGCTATGACTGCCCAAACCCCTTTTTTCTTTTCAAAACAAGGGCACGTCAAGACAAAAACAGCAACATGGCATCCAATCTGGCCATTGTGATTGGGGTTGATTCCATGAGCAGTTGTAGCATGCCCCTGCCCTTGATAAAAGCAAAAGGAGAAAACCAGTATCACCGGGGGTGTACACTAGCTTGTTCCCACAACTGGTTGTGCTGCCACCCATTTACAAGAGGTCTAGTAGGCTGCCTAAACCCCTGATCGTATCCTCCCATCAACACTGGGAAGATCCAAGCACAAACCAAGCGGGCAAGAAGCTAGCAAGGGCAAGAGGGCGTCAACATTACCGAGCTCCGCTGATAGCTTGCAAACGCCCACTCCGTGTCTCCATGTGCAAACACCATGCGATATAAGGAGGTAGAGACTCGACCTCCCGGGCAAACACACAACAATTCCTGCTCATCGTCTCAATGACAGGACTAGAGGCCATCGGCCACAGCACCGAACGGTGCACGTCTCATCAATTAACCAACAAGGAGACAACGTTTAAAAAAATCGTGGGCGAAGCCTTTCGCATCAAAGTGCCAAAACAGCACAAAAACTCGGCAAACTGGCTCCAGATTCCAGCCCAGCCCAGTAAAAATCAAAACAACACTTCATGCCAGCCCGACAAGTTGAGCCAGGTGGCTCATATGCAATGGATGCCACTATAATACAGATTAGTACAGCGTTGAAAGAATTAGTATTGGCATCCGCATAATAGTACAATAGTAGAAGCCAGTCAGCTGCTAAGGATCGGAATATGTCCTTGGTAGTTGTGCTGCTTCTGGTGCGACGTCAGAATAACCTGCGCCGTACAATCGTATCTAGCGCAAAGTCTTTGTATGCGCCAAGTATCTACAGTACCAAATAGTTGGTTGCTGCAAGTGTTTCTAGAAGGATCTATTCCACGTAAGTCATTGACGTGGATTCGTTGACGCAATCAATTGCGCGTTGACGAGAGTGAAAGCGAACGCAATATATTCAATTGCTGTGCGTAAAGTCATTAACGAAGTTGAATACGAAAGCAAAGAACATATGTGTGTGTCTTCAATTATAAAGCATCAAGACTTGTTCCAGCATAACTTGTATTGAGAGGTGTTTAAACCCCTATCGGCCGCATCAATTGACGGGCTTATTTTCACATCTAGTGAAGCTGCTTTCCTAAACTGGACTTCGGCACGCTTCTGGAATGCAAAACCTTAGTCCAGGAGGAGACGGCCAAACCGTTGATAGGGAAAACCTCAAGGGATAAAAACCTATCTGCAGGGGCATTATTAGGCAAGGCCCACGGCTGGTCGTGACTTAGCCCATGTTAAGGGGACCACGCCCACTCATTGAGCTCCCTAAGCAGACCATAGGCTGCCACAGCCTTGGTAAAGGTTTTGCTCAGGGCATCAGCAACATTGAGTCGACCCTCGATGTGCTGGGTTTTGACGCCTTGGCTCAGCTCCTTGGCCACGATGTAGTCTACTAAGTCAGGGCTGGCAGCACTGTCCTTGTTCATGAAGCTGACCACATGCAAGTTATCACATAGGACGGTGATAGAAGACTGCAGAGCAGTTGTGGCTTGAAGAATCCAATGAAGGAGTTCGCGAACATACATTGATGTGCGAACAGCCTCGGCATAGTAGGCCCTGCATTCTGCAGTATCAATGCCCTCAAAGACTCTTCTCTGCAGATAGCTATACCAGGCCACCACAGAGGGAACACCTGCAGCATTAGCGACGGTCACGACCCCAGCAGCCCTCGCCCTGAGTTTGTCAATCTTGCGAGATTCTTGGCTGCTATCAGAGTATGTGATAATTTGAATGGGTTTTTCCCAGTCAATGCCTGATAATACAAGTGGAGGTGAGTTCTCAATGTATTTTATCAGATTCTTAACCCCCATCTTTATTAAAATGTCATCAGGCATTCGAGCAATGACCGCCAAGTCAGGACTTATGGTAACTGCCATCCAGCCCAGCTTTCCCCGTAACTTGGGGCAATCATTGGGCGTAAGGCGTCCCAACTCCTTAAGGCTGTTAAGAAGGTTATCCTTATAAGCCTTAGAAAGTTGCATCTTAAGATGCCATCCTGTCTCGTTCTCGAACAGGGTTAGATCCATGCCACAGTAGGGTACAGATTGCTGAAATGTTAGATCTATTCTTCTCCCAATGGGGAAGGTTGCATTAGCTTGGGCATGAATATTGTGAACCCAGTCTGCCTCTCCCATATGGAAGGTATCATCCCCATGTAGCATTAGCACTGCAGGATTTCCTTTAGCCTTTCTTACGAACAGGCTAGGACATAATGTACTCACAGTGAAGCCCAATCCTGTCAGGAATGGCTCCAATGTCTTCCTCCAGATAGCTGGACTACTGGTCAGACCTTCTACCCCTTTTAGGATCTTCATATACTTGGCATGAACTTCGGGGAGCCAGAACTTTGGCGTCCTCACGAAGAGGGGTCTGTGGCCTTTCCAGAGATTCTCAGCCACCTTCTGACTGCTGTGCAGAAACGCTCTGGTAAAGTCCATTACTGCAGCCAGGTATGCTAGGCCCTTGTTCAAGGCACCCAGTAAAATACAGAGTACCAGCCTAAATGCTATGTGCGACAGACCTGGGGTATATAACTCTTTCTTGGTCATGTCACTCGTTCCATGAAATTGGTTCAAGACTGGTCTCATTTGCCAGATAATAAATATCCTCTATTATTGCGCATATGATTGGACGATAGTCGGCTCAGTCCTCTTCGCCGATTGCAGCTTAAGATGCCATCCTTTATCATCTTGGAAAAGGGTACAACAGCCAATGCCACAGTAAGGTACCTGGCTGTTTTTAGTAAACCATGCCTTGGAACCTTCTAGAGGATTCTAGAAGTATCTAACACGCGGCATGCAATGAACTACATGGAATGCATGTCCACGTAGGATTCAGCAAGACTGATGAAGGTTCCAAGCGCAAAAGGTTCTTATGCGCAACGAAGACGAATTGTGAGCAACGACAACAACGTGAAGAAATAAAGAAGAGCCTTTCTTTTATGCAATATAATCTGCATAAAGCATCAAGCAAGATACCTTTCTTTTGCAACTAAAGAGAGTCTAGATCTGCCAACAAGATTGGTGCCAGAGCCGGATGCCTGATCACCATGCATCAGGAATGAAGGCGGACAGCCCTCGTTGGTATACTGGTCCAGTAACCTTCAGAGGAGGCGGTTTGCTGGCATTGACACAGCCGAGTGCAGGGCATACGCCATGTGCATTCGCGACGCCATATACATAAGAGAGCTACTCTTATGGTGTCTGAGTCAGATAAGACCTCAACCTGTGATTGATGTCAGGGTTTATTGTGATAATAAGCCCGTGGTCTCTTTTATCAAGAATGAGAGGGCACTACTACTGACTTGGACTACCTTGTGGCAAAGGAGTTGTCCAGCCACTGTATGACCATACATCTGCCAGGACAATCAAATCCTGCTGATGCTATGACCAAGCTTCCACGACTGGCCCCCTGTAGGACGTGGGTACCAGTTGCTGCGGTCCATGATGGCTGGGAAACCCTTGTCATAAGGAGTAATCTGGGAGCCTGAGCCTAATGCTCCTCCTGTAGGTTTTTATCCCCCTGGAGGTTTTGTCCTCTCTGGAGAAGAGGTTTTCCTTCAGATTTGGGTTTTCCCTACAGCAGGTTACACCAACCATGCAATAATGAGATGCAAGCTCCATAAGACCCAAGTGAGTCTCCATTGCCCTCACATGTGAAAGTGAACTGGCCAGGTGCGGCCGAACATCAATGAATACATCTAAGCCTCATCACTTTCACAAAGGAAAGAATAGCTGGAGTTGGTTGGAGATCAATCTAGGGTCCTCAGAGATAGAGGATCTAGTACAGATTACTACAATATACTTTATTGTAGTATTGAACCAATGGCTATACTTCACTAGTATCAGCCAGTGGGATGACGCCACGTATATTATGAGGGCGTCTCCCTGGCCTCCACGTCACCGGCTGGTCTAGGGCCGGTGTAGTCCTGTCAAGAGGACTGAGCCGACTATCGTCCAATCATATGCGCATCCATGCCTTGGAACCTTCTAGAGGATTCTAGAAGTATCTAACACACGGCATGCAATGAACTACATGGAATGCATGTCCACATGTACGCTACGCGTAGGATTCAGCAAGACTGATGAAGGTGCCAAGCGCAACAGGTTCTTATGCGCAACGAAGACGAATTATGAGTAACGACAACAACGTGAAGAAATAAAGAAGAGCCTTTCTTGTATGCAATATAATCTGCATAAAGCATCAAGCAAGATACCTTTCTTTTGCAACTACCACGTCACCGGCTGGTCTAGGGCCGGTGTAGTCCTGTCAAGAGGACTGAGCCGACTATCGTCCAATCATATGCGCATCCATGCCTTGGAACCTTCTAGAGGATTCTAGAAGTATCTAACACGCGGCATGCACTGAACTACATGGAATGCATGTCCACGTAGGATTCAGCAAGACTGTCAGATGAAGGTGTTAGGGTCCAGATATCACAGATAGGTCAGATGTGAAATATCAAGTAGCGGCCAATCATTTGTTGACACGTGGCACAATGTCGCTGTGCCACGTGGCTCGTAGTTGTGGCGCCAAGTGGTGCTATGCCGCCGTGCAATGTGGCCGCAGTATGCAGTTCTGTGCTGACTCAGCCGGTGCGGCCTAGTGACATTGGTCTTTCCGCCGGCGGCAGGCGGGGCCTTTTGGCTGCCCCGCATTATGCTGAATGTCCGTCCAGATTCAGCATTGAGATTGTTATTCCGACATGCGCAAGTATATGTTTGCAGAGGCGCATGGTCGGTAGCAAGCTTTACACCTTCGTAGCCTCGCGTTGGCAGCGGTCAACGCGAGTTGGCTGTGCCGAATATATTTCACTAATGATGGAAGGCTTTATGATGAACATATGTGTCATGGCATCCTCATGTTGAATATTCGTCACCTGGATTTGAGCAAGCCGAGCTGCAGCGTAACAAGTACTACTAGTCTGTCCTTTTTGGAATTCGGGGCAGGCAGTTTTCGGTTTGCTACGTTCGTGCATACTTATGCATGTTAAAATCAGCGGATGATGATGCTGATTTTGGTGGCGAGGCCAAGGGGTTGATAGCCTTTGAAAATCCTTGAGCTAGTTGTTACGGCTTTGGTGCCGTTGTTATGCTGGTCCGATTCCTACCCTGGTTTCACGAAGGCCCAGTATTGCCTGGCGTTGGTGCCGGTGTCGGCAGTGGGTGCCACCTTGTTAACGGCTTGTGTTGTCCGCGGGCAGCGGCAAGGTTTGTTAATGTTTGCCGGGTTCCACCTTTTCTTGTCGGTTGCGTAGGCGGGAATTAAGGCCGAAGTATGTTTGTCTTTATGTTTTGCTTCCGCCATATTGCCTGGCATCGCTAGATTTGCTGGGCTCGTCGCTGTGGCGACAGTTTGTTGATTCGGCGGCAGTCCTTTTAGAAGTTCGTTGTTTTCCGTGACTGCCGGAGCCTGAGATCGTGCTCAGTTTGTCGGCCTGTGATGCGGAACCACGGACACTTGTGCTTTCCCCTGGATTGCTTTAGGAGTTTTCTTTCCAGCTGCATGGCGCCCGCAACTGTTTGTGAAGCCGTTCGCTCTTTTTACGAAGCGCGGTGGCATGTGTGATTTTGTTTTGCTTCCTGGCAAGTTATTTCCCGGGTGGCGGACTTGCTCTTCTACGTTTGACGTAGTAGTGGCATGAAGTCTGTCAAGTTTGCCATTTTGATAATGGCTATAGCTGGTTATTTGATGTGTTTGTTAGTTTGTGAATGTCGGGAAGCAGCGTCGGGCTGGCATGAAATGTTGGTTTGATTTTCACTGGGCTGGGCTGGAATCTGGAGCCAGTTTGCCGAGTGTGCTGTTTTGACACTTTGTTGCAAGAGGCTTCGCCCACGATTTTTTTTTTACGTTGTCTCCTTGTTGGTTAATTGATGAGACGTGCACCGTTCGGTGCTGTGGCCGATGGCCTCTAGTCCTGTCATTGAGACGATGAGCAGGAATTGTTGTGTGTTTGCCCGGGAGGTCGAGTCTCTACCTCCTTATATCGCATGGTGTTTGCACATGGAGACACGGAGTGGGCGTTTGCAAGCTATCAGCGGAGCTCGGTAATGTTGACGCCCTCTTGCCCTTGCTAGCTTCTTGCCCGCTTGGTGTGTGCTTAGATCTTCCCAGTGTTGATGGGAGGATGCGATCAGGGGTTTAGGCAGCCTACTAGACCTCTTGTATATGGGTGGCAGCACAACCAGTTGTGGGAACAAGCTAGTGTACACCCCCGGTGATACTGGTTTTCTCCTTTTGCTTTTATCAAGGGCAGGGGCATGCTACAACTGCTCATGGAATCAACCCCAATCACAATGGCCAGATTGGATGCCGTGTTGCTGTTTTTGTCTTGACGTGCCCTTGTTTTGAAAAGAAAAAAAGGGGTTTGGGCAGTCATAGCTATGTTGGACAGGCAGAACAGCAAGAGTCATCCTCCTCTGTCCCCTGTCATTCCCTCGTTGGCACAAGGATAGAGGTTGTAAGGCCGCCAGGACAGGTAGTCACTCCTTCCTTGTTCTGGTGGATCCAGGGGGTATTGTGTCAGTCCTTGGCTAGGATGCCACTACTAGACGGGGATGGTGATACTTGTAAACCCTCCGTTGGATCAGGCTGAGCCAGCGTTATGGCAGGACTCAGTGGGGCATAGATTCTCTGAAAGACGGGATTCCTTGCATGGCTGGTGATGCATGGGGGTGCCCCTCAATGGCGCCTAAGGACCTCCCCCTCTTATACGCAGGCTGTGAGGAGACGGCAGGGCTATGGGTATCTACACCTAGCCCACGGTGGATGCCATACCACCACAGCTAATCTCTTTCTATGTGACCCAGATTGCTATTGGCATGGTTACTACAGCAAGGTGCATGATTACTTGTACGCCTTGGCTGCATGCCTGTTTTGTTTGTATGTGGGAGCCTAGTTTTGTTTGAGGGCTGTGCCCACAACGGGGGTGAGAGTTTGTGGTGGGCTGAATGCCACCATTGTTTGTGATCTTGGATTATTGAGTAGCCAGGTCTACATGTCGATGGTTTGTGCATAATCGATGTTTATGTGACATATGCTGGTTTTATCCGGCCAGCAGACTTTACCTCTATGCTCCTTTCATCGATGGGAGCAGGTGGGTGACCTACGTGGACTTGTTTGTTGGTGAGACATGGTCTGCTGCATATTAAGGAGCGGGCCGTCTTGGCTTTGTGAGTATTGTGCCTAATACGGAGCCAGATCCTGATATGGTTTGCTCCAAGTTTTCCATGACCACGAGCATGAAGCTGCTGGATAAGCCATGTGTGTTGGTATCGTAATTCTTGTGCTCTCGTGTATAATTTTTGTTCTTAGGGACGGAATGTCCCTCTCACGTGATGTGAAGAGCACTTGAATCGTTAATGATGTTGCTCGCGGGTCTAAAAACTCAATTGCATCCTCTCCGAGGTGAGAGTGAGTGGGGCGGGCATGTGCAGCAGGTGAATTCGTACCACCTTGTTGTAAGGGAGCTGGTGACATGTTGGTCACATGTTGGGCCAATAGCGGGTATGCATAAAGAGATTTCCTGGGAGGGCAGGACAGTGGTGGACCCATGGTATGTTGAAAGTTCCCACTGAGCAGCCATGGTTGTGGATTATGGGTCCTCACAACATGGGTGGTCACTCACGCTTCAGATTGTGCAGGGTGTACACAACATTGTTGAGGATTGGCTTGCCTGTCAGCGTTCCCAATGTCCCTTTGCTCAAGGGTCCCCTTGCTCCAGGGGAAGGTTGTGTACAACAGGGTAGAATGCCCTGTGGCTGGTGCACAGGTACTGTGACTGGCCCCTTGACAACTCACAGGATCGTTGAAGGGGATGACTGTACTGTAGTTTGACTGCGTACGGGTCAGACTAAGTGGGTGTGTCCAATTCCCTGCTTGTCTTCCTTTGGGGGTGACTAAGGGAAGCAAGAGCGTGACTGAAACAACTCGAGCGCTGCTAACAAGGGCGTGATTGGGTTGTCCTAGTTTGCTATGATCGTATGCAAACTAAGGGTATGGGCAGGCAAAGACTTGAAGCTTCATATGCATCGGGTGGGCTTCCGAGTCTTTATTGCAATCAAGGTGGATGCTAAGGCTGTAGTGTCCATCACGGGCAAATCTGATGCATCATTTTCTTGATTTCTGTTTCTGAGCTGGTTGTCCCCTTCACATGATCCGATGGGCTTGCCAATGTATGTGATGTTCATGTTCGATTTGATGAGATATTTTTCAGATGAATTGTGACGCTAATAGGATTCTTCTTGGGAACCTTGTTGAGGACTTTGGCTTTTAATAGTCCTTTTCTACAATAATATTGTTGATTGGGTATAACTGGCCATTATGCCTAACCATCAATATGTTAGAAAGGATTCTGAGATCCATTTCCTCAACATGTGATCTCTTGGGAACTATCCTATGTTTTTCCATTGTGATGTTGCCACGTCATTTGTTGACACGTGGCACGATGTCGTGTACAAGATTTGATAAGGCTGTGTGTGTGTCTTTGTGGTGCCTTGGTATATACCCTTATGCACCTGATGTGTGAGAGGCACTAAAGGACTTGATTGGCTGGCTGGTCTAATAGTGTGGAGGGACACCATGCATTGAAGTATATTGCTCTCTGAACACAACTTTCGTTTGTGGATTCTTGCCTTCGCTCTTGTGCCATTTTGCCTGCATGGGGATGGCTCCTTCAACGGTGGGCTTTGCGAGTGGTCAAGCTGGAGAATGACTGCTTCGTATTGAGGCCCATTTCCCCATTGGCAGCTATTTAAAGCTGGAGGGAGAACACCCTGAGATGGGTATTGAAGATGTGGGCGTCTGACTCATGGCTTCTTGTGGCCATTGGTGACGGATGCCAGCATTGATGACGATGGACGATGTGGGAGTTTACCTCCTGGCTTCTTGGGACCAGTATTGATGACGGTTGCCATGCGAACAGGAGGCAGCTTTTCCTTTTGGCAGCTTGATTTAAGTGCTGCTCATGTGCTGGGTTGATGCCCTTGTGTGGGTGTGGGTCGAGCTTGTGCTCCTCCTTGCTTTGCTCTGATGGCTGATGCTTGCGTGGGTTTACCCTTTATCCCACGAATTAAGCTGCACCCACACTGCTGGCCAGCATTGGATGATGCCGAGGTGCTCGGCTAACTGGCCAAAACAAGGGGTATCGCTGTGTCTCTGGAAATGAGATGTCACCAGCAATGCTTTTGGTCAAGATCCATGGCTTGGGACCTAGACC
Source organism: Mesostigma viride (assembly GCA_009746045.1). Classification (NCBI taxonomy): domain Eukaryota; kingdom Viridiplantae; phylum Streptophyta; class Mesostigmatophyceae; order Mesostigmatales; family Mesostigmataceae; genus Mesostigma; species Mesostigma viride. Next base: position 749,297 of record RPFO01000644.1, read on the forward strand.
GATGTAATGATTCTCCCACTCTGTTGGTTTGCTGTATATCCCCTCCAGTACTTGGTAAGCGATTGGCAAGATCCTAGACGACCATTGTTGGTTGTCTTTATGGTCTGGAGGCGAGTAGTAACGCCTCTTCTACAGTTTTTTTCGCCAGGGTCGCTGGTTTTTTCCTGTGGCTGGCCATTGTGCATCTGGACCCATTTTTGCTATTATGAGTTGGGAGTGAGTTTTTGTGATGGGAAACAGGTTTGTTGTCAAGAGGGCGCGATGTCAAAAGCGCGCCTCGGTGGTTTGCCCTAGTTCCTGAAGATGCTGGAATGAGTAGGGACTCCACTAGTAGTACTTTTGACATCATATCTTGTTTCTGAGCCTCACTCCAACTCAGGAAAGAAAAAGGACTGGTGTTAGGGTCCAGATATCACAGATAGGTCAGATGTGAAATATCAAGTAGCGGCCAATCATTTGTTGACACGTGGCACAATGTCGCTGTGCCACGTGGCTCGTAGTTGTGGCGCCAAGTGGTGCTATGCCGCCGTGCAATGTGGCCGCAGTATGCAGTTCTGTGCTGACTCAGCCGGTGCGGCCTAGTGACATTGGTCTTTCCGCCGGCGGCAGGCGGGGCCTTTTGGCTGCCCCGCATTATGCTGAATGTCCGTCCAGATTCAGCATTGAGATTGTTATTCCGACATGCGCAAGTATATGTTTGCAGAGGCGCATGGTCGGTAGCAAGCTTTACACCTTCGTAGCCTCGCGTTGGCAGCGGTCAACGCGAGTTGGCTGTGCCGAATATATTTCACTAATGATGGAAGGCTTTATGATGAACATATGTGTCATGGCATCCTCATGTTGAATATTCGTCACCTGGATTTGAGCAAGCCGAGCTGCAGCGTAACAGAAGGTGCCAAGAAGCGCAACAGGTTCTTATGCGCAACGAAGACGAATTATGAGCAACGACAACAACGTGAAGAAATAAAGAAGCGCCTTTCTTTTATGCAATATAATCTGCATAGTAGTATAGCATCAAGCAAGATACCTTTCTTTTGCAACTTGTATTCATTGATGTTCGGCCGCACCTGGCCAGTTCACTTTCACATGTGAGGGCAATGGAGACTCACTTGGGTCTTATGGAGCTTGCATCTCATCTGTGAAAGTGAAATATATGTATTATATATATATGGTGTCACATTTGCCGGTCTTATTTCACACTTGAAAAGTGGGCTGGAGTTGAGCCAGGTGGCTCATATGCAATGGATGCCACTATAATACAGATTAGTATATACAGCGTTGAAAGAATTAGTATTGGCATCCGCACAATAGTACAATAGTAGAAGCCAGTCAGCTGCTAAGGATCGGAATATGTCCTTGGTAGTTGTGCTGCTTCTGGTGCGACGTCAGAATAACCTGCGCCGTACAATCGTATCTAGCGCAAAGTCTTTGTATGCGCCAAGTATCTGCAGTACCAAATAGTTGGTTGCTGCAAGTGTTTCTAGAAGGATCTATATTCCACGTAAGTCATTGACGTGGATTCGTTGACGCAATCAATTGCGCGTTGACGAGAGTGAAAGCGAACGCAATATATTCAATTGCTGTGCGTAAAGTCATTAACGAAGTTGAATACGAAAGCAAAGAACATATGTGTGTGTCTTCAATTATAAAGCATCAAGACTTGTTCCAGCATAACTCGACGCTGCTTCCCGACATTCACAAACTAACAAACACATCAAATAACCAGCTATAGCCATTATGAAAATGGCAAACTTGACAGACTTCATGCCACTACTACGTCAAACGTAGAAGAGCAAGTCCGCCACCCGGGAAATAACTTGCCAGGAAGCAAAACAAAATCACACATGCCACCGCGCTTCGTAAAAAGAGCGAACGGCTTCACAAACAGTTGCGGGCGCCATGCAGCTGGAAAGAAAACTCCTAAAGCAATCCAGGGGAAAGCACAAGTGTCCGTGGTTCCGCATCACAGGCCGACAAACTGAGCACGATCTCAGGCTCCGGCAGTCACGGAAAACAACGAACTTCTAAAGGGACTGCCGCCGAATCAGCAAACTGTCGCCATAGCGACGAGCCCAGCAAATCTAGCGATGCCAGGCAATATGGCGGAAGCAAAACATAAAGACAACCATACTTCGGCCTTAATTCCCGCCTACTCAACCGACAAGAAAAGGTGGAACCCGGCAAACATTAACAAACCTTGCCCCTGCCCGCGGACAACACAAGCCGTTAACAAGGTGGCACCCACTGCCGACACCGGCACCAACGCCAGGCAATACTGGGCCTTCGTGAAACCAGGGTAGGAATCGGACCAGCATAACAACGGCACCAAAGCCGTAACAACTAGCTCAAGGATTTTCAAAGGCTATCAAGCCCTTGGCCTCGCCACCAAAATCAGCATGACATCATCCGCTGATTTCAACATGCATAATTATGCACGAGCGTAGCAAACCGAAAACTGCCTGCATGCCCCGGATTCCAAAAGGACAGACTAGTAGTACTTGTTACGCTGCAGCTCGGCTTGCTAAAATCCAAGTGACGAATATTCAACATGAGGATGCCATGACACATATGTTCATCATAAGGCCTTCCATCATTAGTGAAATATATTCGGCACAGCCAACTCGCGTTGACCGCTGCCAACGCGAGGTTACAAAGTTGTAAAGCTTGTTACCGACCATGCGCGTCTGCAAACATATACTTGCGCATCCGTGCACTTACGCACGGAATGCATTGCGCTTAAAGTACGGCCCTGCCACGCTGGCAGGCTACTCGCGCATGTCGGAATAACAATCTCAATGCTGAATCTGGACGGACATTCAGCATAATGCGGGGCAGCCAAAAGGCCCCGCCTGCGGCCGGCGGAAAGACCAATGTCACTAGGCCGCACCGGCTGAGTCAGCACAGAACTGCATACTGCGGCCACATTGCACGGCGGCATAGCAACACATGGCGCCACAACTACGAGCCACATGGCACAGTGACATTGTGCCACGTGTCAACAAATGATTGGCCGCTACTTGATATTTCACATGTGACCTATCTGTGTATCTGGACCCTAACAGCAGGACATATGGGGTGCCCAAGATTCCGCGCAAAGGTCGCTAATGGTCTCCCGGATGTGCAGTAAGTGCGGTAAAGCTGCGGAAATTGCTTATAATACCTGTGGAAAGCTCTTCGCGACAGTGTTTTCCAAGCAATTTCATTGTTCTTTTTACGCCAGATACAAAAGGTAAAGGGGGGCATCGTTTTTAGTTAGTCGGCGTGCGGTTTCGAGGTGTGATGGGTCGGGCAGAGGACCTCGCCGCGACACGCTGGGCTCAATTAAGCTTCGCATCTCCCGGCAGCCATAACGAAGCGCAGATTAAGCGAGGTGAGCGAGCTAGAGGGCCCAGGATCGCTGCTAACGCAAGGCAGCTTCTGAAAGGGTAGAGAGCTGGATTAATAAGACTTTCTGGAGGGCATTTTGCAGTGGTTACTGCCACCTTGTCCAGATGTTTGCCCCCGTCTTTCTGATTGTTAGACTGTTTTAAAGAGGGATAGGATAACGTTTCCAACGTACGTTGTTGCTCATAAATTACTGTGAAGAAAGAGCCTTTTCAGTTGCTGACAGCGAGATGGAAGCTGCCTCATGCAAACTACCCACGCAATGCAAGTGATGCAAGGTGAGGCCATGCAATGCTAATATTGACTTCATGCGTGAGTTGGGCAGGTGGCTGGTTGGGTGTGTGGCTGGCTAGGCAAGCGGGGCGAGTATATGGAGGCGTGCAATGGTGCGGGCGTGTGATTGAGGGCACATGGGCGGCTGGCGCATGCCTGGCTGGTTTGGGTTTTGGGTGGTTAGGTGGTTCGGTGATCAGGTTGTTGAGTGGTTAGCAGGTTAGGTGGTTAGGTATAGTTGTGTAGCTAGTTGATTGGTTGGTTCAATGGTTAATTTGTTAACCTGGGTTAAGTAACTTGCCCACGGAGTCTTGGGTGGGAGGCTTAAGTAAGCTGTAGAAGTGTAGATGCTTCAAGGGATGCCTAGACGCGGGTGGGTTCAATGGCAGGTGGTTGCATGGCTGAAAGGTGGATGCCTTGGTAAATGGCTGGCCGAGTAGCCGGGAGCACAGGCAGGCCGGTGGAGAGGGTGGGTGGATGGATGGCTGGTCATGGTGGGTGGATGAGCATTAGGGTGATCATCGGTGATAGGCAGCTAGATGGCCAGGTGTCTGGGTCATGATAATAGGCTTTGGAGACTCCAAAGTGGGTGGGTAGATGGATGTGTGAGTGAAACAAAATGCATGGGTTTGAGGGTCACTGGTGGGTTAGTGGTTGGGTGGTTAGAGATGCGTGTGGGTGGGTGGGTTGCATGGGGGGTGGGCCATTGGTGGTTGGTAGCTGGTGGACGTGTAGATGACTAGATGTGGGTCGGTGGGTGGGCTAAGGGACGGGTACATACTAGATGGGCGGGTGGGCGCACAGATTATTATGGATGCCTGGGTGGGTTTATGGTTGGGGCCGACTCACCTATCGCGGGTGAAAGGCTGTGCAGGTTGGAGGTCGATGTGGGTGGCTGGCTGGCTGAGAAAATGCATGTGTGGGTGGGTCAGTGGGTATTATTTGTAAGGTTTTGGGGGCACTGAGGGGTTGAGTGGGTAGGTGCGTGGCCGGTGGGTCATTAGGACTCAGGCTGTACCCCATCTTTCCCATGGCCATGCCTATCCCCTTGAGACCCTGGATCAGTGTGACAATGGACTTCATATGTGGCTTGCCTATGTCTGATGCTGGTAATGACAGGATATTTGTAGTGATGGACAGGCTCTCTAGGATGTGCCATCTCATCCCCTGTAATGCCCATCTGACTGCTGCCCAATGTGTGGAGTTATTCATGAAGGAGATATATAGGTTGCATGGAATGCCTCGGGTGATCATTACTGATCAGGACCCTTTGTGGATGTCTGGGTTCTGGAAGTCCTTTTTTGACATCCTGGATACCAAGTTGGCCTTTGGAGTGGCGTACAAGTGTGCCAGCACGGGGGCAGTGGAGAGACTGAACCGTATGTACGGGAATGTCAGAAGCATTACTGCATGTACCCATGACAACAAAGAATGGGACAGGAAACTTCCCTTCATTGAGTTTGCTATCAACAACTCACCCCTGGCCCCCCACAACATGTCTCCCTTTGTCATCTGTCATGGCCAATGCCCTCTGACACCGTTTGACCTTGACCTGCCTGACAGGGATGCTGAAGGACCCTTCAGGAAACGCTTAGCCTCAGTACAACAACTGATAGCCTCCTTTCAGGAAGCTCATAGCATGGTGGCTTCTCAGATGCTGCATGCCCAAGACAAGTACTTGAACAATGCTTGGCAACAGGTGCTGGCTATCCTCACACTTTTGTGGCCCCTGGTGACTTGGTGCTTGTTGAGGCTAACCGTGTGCTACCTGAAAAGGATCAATGCAGGAAACTCCAGCCTTTGTGGTTGGGACCATTCCCTGTACTGGAGACCTTTCACTATACGGGACAGTGGTTCAAGTCCAGGTGCCCTCCCATTGGAGGCTCAAGAACAACGTGTTCCACTTGGCTCAGCTCAAGTTGTACAAGCGTAACACTTTGCAGGGTCGCCTTTCTGCTCCCTTACCCTGTGAGTTGGATCCTGACTGAGGGGGAGAAGATATATGAAGTGGAGCAGTTGCTGGCTCATATAGGGTGAAAGGCAAGGGTAGGACTATAAGCAGCTCCAGTTCAAGGTGCATTGGAAAGGGGAGTTGGAGTCTACTGCCAAATGGTTGTGGTTGTCTGACTTGACCTACTGCTATGAGGTGGTCCAGGCATATTGCCATGCAACAGCATGGCCTCACCCTCCTGGTACAATGAGTTGGTGAGGTCAACTGCTCCCCTTAATTCCTACATCTCAGGACTAATGGATGGCTTCCTTGTGCATGCTGTTGTGGTTCCAGATGGAGGAGGAGCCCTGTGACACCAGCCTTACTTTGGGGCACTCCACGACGGAGGAAGGTGCCATGGGTATGCATCCAGAGGCGTCCACCCTCATGAGCTATGTGGAGTCCTTGTTTGACAATATTGTCAGGCGTGACCTTAGGAGGGGTCAACAGATGGATGTCATCAACAAGCTCCTCCATGGTGTGATCTCCAAGCAGGATAAGCTGTATGATGCCCTGCAAGGGTTGTCTTTGTCTCAGTCACAGGTGGTGGGGTCTTCCAGCATGGTTCTCAGCTCTAGCATCACTCCCATCGTGCAGATTCCTTGTCATGTGGTACCTGTCAAGAATTCATGTGGTGGCCTATGTGGACCATAGGAGGTGCACGGGACCCTGTGACCACTGTGAGACCTTGTCCATGCAAGGCGTTATCTGCTCTCAACAGGGAGGAGGGAGAGATAGGCTCTGAAGACTTTGTGGAGGAGGTCTTATCCCAGCTGCATCCCATTCTGTATGAGATTGGCTCTCCTTTTGTAGCTCATCTGCTGCACAGGATGTTTGCACTGGCACCAGGTCCTGTGCTTGACATGCGGCCAGCTGAGGGACAGCCGGATATGCTGGCAGCCTTGCCTGAGGCTTTGAAGGAGGCATTCAGTCAGTTCCAGCCAGTAGGCATGGGAGAGGCTTCTTATCTGGAGCTGTTGGAGTTGTCTGTTCAGCAGGGCGACATTGACTTGACTCCCTCTCATTCCAGCTCTGTCAGAGGGTGTTTATTCCCCTTGGAGACCTCTAACCTGTTCTGCAGTCTGGGGATGCCCAAGTACACCGTGGAGCTCATCAAGGTCCGTCTGACGCGACTGAGGGTGCTGGTACCTCTGATAGGTGCTAAGTGGTCTGTTGTCAAGGCCTTCCTGCAGTTCTGGTGGGCGTATAGGTCGTGGGTGAGCAGGCACAGGACTTCCTCGATCTGTGGGTGGTGGACCCAGAGTGTCAGTCTGTGGTGATCCTTTCTTTCCCAGGGTCCTGCAGCCGTTATGCTGCCCAGATGGTGAAAGGGGCTTCTGAGACTTACATGGTGGTGCAGGTCAGCAGGAACTGGTCTGAGCTGGCTCACATGGTGGAGCAGTTTCCTGTGTTTGGGCCTAAGGGCAGGGATGGCCAGAATGGTGGATGGTACAGCCTGTGAGAGACTGAACTTATGAGGAGGAAGGGGGACAATGTGAAAGCAAGGAGCTAGGGGGGTTTTGGACTGTGGTGTGAGGGGGGGATTCCAGGATGGATGATGGGGGAGGCTCCAGTCCAGTTTTGATGTTCCAGTCCAGAGCTCCAGATCCAGAATGCTGAAGGGATTACTTCCAGTGTTGCTGTATTTTCTGATTCTAAGAGTAGACTAGGAAGTGACTTTTCTCCTCTAAGAACCTGAGACTAGATTTTTATGAGATAGGAGGCCCTGGCTACAGGGATGTAAAAACCCATCTGCTTTTCCCAAGAGATGGTGGATTTCTGTTAAGTGTTACTTCTCCTCAAGGAGTTAGTAGTTGGTTTTTTGGGGAACTGGTGGTTCCAATCTTGAGGGGGAGATATGTAACAACAAAAAAATGATTTGTTGACACATCCTTTGTTTTGTGAACGTTTGGCTTTTATTCGAGGACTTTTGGATCAGTATTGAGAAAGTTATGAGATTTCTAAGACGGCGGTACTTGGAACTTGTACTTTGTCAACCGACTGTTAGAAGCCCTCATTGGTCGTGGCCTGATCCACGTGGGGTTATAGTTTGTTGGTCGGTGCTAAGTCTTAAATGCTCCTTTGGGACTGTAGTGCTTAAACTACAGATTTAGGATCTCATGTATAGATTCTGCCAGGCTGTTTGTGGCGGTGTTCTGTTTTGTGTGACTAGGATGGATACGAAGATCTTGTTTAGAATTCCACGATTCTGATTGGTTCTCTTCAGGCTAAGGTTGAGGCATGCTCGATCGACAACAAGCACGTCGATATCAAGGACGTGGGGTCGCCATTGTTGACACGTTGGTTTTGATCCATCATGGTATAATAAAGCTTGTCATTGTTGTCCATTCATAAGAGCCCTTTGGTACTAGACTACTTTCAGTTCCACAGAAGACGTCTAGGGCACAAGCTTGTCTTTGTGTCTACAAGGGGTGAGGTTCCTCAAATCACGTGCTGTGGAATCTCCATATCAACGTTGCCTGGATACTTGAAGTTCTGCGATCAAGGAAGGCAACCCAGGTAGAAGATCTTTCATATTTGGACTATGGATGATGTTGATGATCATTTTTAGTCGTTACACCTTCATATGCATATAATTAGGATAGTCCACCAGCAAAGAACCGGCTTTGCGGCCTGTACGAAGATTTATGCCACGCCGCTATGATCGACATGATCAGTGTGCGTGCATGGGCCATCTGGTAGGCAGTGTCAAAGGAAATAGAAACACTAGGCAAACAGCATAACATTTTATCTTGGTAAGTGCACCGGTCTATCGTCAAAAGACCTACGGAATGTACTCATACTGCAGTCCATTTGGAAATCATCAACGCCCACTGTATCTTGTAGCGGCCATCAAATGAGTGTTAGCTCCAGCCAGCTGGCATGAAGAGAGAAACGACCCTCCAGCTTGCAAATTAGCGGAGCAGCCAGTCAGGATAATCATCGCCATAATTTATCACCATCTCCTCCCCTGGCTTGATCGGCTTGATGACTTTGACAGCAACGCAGAAATCACCCGTATCGTCGTACACGTTCTCGAACATCAAGTTGGGGCCCTCAGGCGTCACCCCATTGCGGGGGTCGTTGGCAAAGCGTAGCTCGTTGCCATACAATTTCGCATCAATAAACAGGAGCAGCTTTTTTCTGCGGTCATGCTGGTCATCCACCTTGAGTTGGTAAACATACTTGCTGAGGCCGTACCTACTGCGGCCCTCCCGCACGACACCCGTGTAGTTGCCAACAACCTCGCCTGTCCGCCAATGCCGCGTCGCAAAGAGTCCGTGCTCCTGCCTGCCGTGCGTAGCATCCGCGCGCATGATCGGATGGTCCGGGAGGAGCTCCCGCACCTCAACGCCCTCCAAGGGCCGGGGTTTTCGCACGCGCAAGCGGAGGGCCAGGCCCTTACTCTGCAAGTCCTCGTAGATGTACCAATCGACATGCGTATAACCTGTCCGCTCACCACTCGTCCCCGTTGACCCCTGCCCACCCTCACGAGCACGCGCCCCCCCCTGCCCACCATCGGTATCGTGGCCATCCGCGCGCGCCCGCTCGTCCTGCTCCCGCCGCAGCCTGTTCGCTAACACCTTGGCAGGGTCGTGGTCGGCGCACCGCAGCTCCGGCCTGCGGATGCGCAGCTGCAGCAGCGACAACTCGAGGCAATCGGCATGGAACTGCAAGCCGCAACCCTTGCATTGTGCCGTCTCGTCCGCCTCAATGTCTATCAAGGCACGATGGCATAGGCAGTGCAACGCCGCTGCGGGCGGGGTGCTACGGTGGGAACGTGCTCGCGTGCTCGCTCTGGTACAGCGCTTCTCAACGGTGGGCGCATCAGGCTGGCCATGACGTTGCAGCGCAGGGGGAGGGGTGCTGTCTGGGACGTGGCTGATACTCGTATCAGTCCGCCCTGGCCCTTCCGTCCCTGGGTCTTCCGTCCCTGTCACCTCGCTGACATCTCCAGGAATATAGCTCGGATCCTCCTGCCCGTGCTCGCCGTCGCCATCAGCATCACCATCAGAAACCGGGTTCACCTCCACGACCCACGGCGGTGGATTCTCCGTGTGCATGCCCGCGGACGAGAGGCTGGCAACCGGGACGTGAGGCTGGCCAGGTGTGTCGGCGGGCAAGGTCACGTGCACGGACGATGATGTGTCCTGAGGCTGGCCACCCAGACCGCCACGTTGGGTGTTATCCCGGTTGCTCAGGTTGGTGTTATTATGCCGGTGGCCATCACTGCCGGGGTCATTCCCGCCGCCGCCATCCCCGTCGACGGTACCGTTATCACCGGCGTTGTCGTCGTCATCAGCAGTAAGGTCAATAACCATCACATCTGCCAAGCGTGGCCCCGAATCTGTGCTGTGCCCCCACGTCGCGACATGCACACTGCTGCGCGTTGCCGTACCGCCCAACGTCCCTCCTTGCTCCACAGGTGCAGCAGGTCCTGGGGCCTTCCCACCGTTGGCTGTGCCGCGCCGTGCACTACGCTGGTTGCTACCACCTGGGCGGGCGCCAGGCTGGTTGCTGCCACCTGCACGGGCACCAGGCTGGTTGCTGCCACTTGCGTCGCCACCGCCATCACCAGCGCTACCACCGCCCGCCGCCAGCTGCATGCGACGCTGCCTTTTGCCCCTGGGTGATGCCAGCTGCACGCGTGCGCTCGCGCTCCTGGTCACCCTCCTGTCAGCGCGCGGGGCCACGGGGGCCATGAGGGGAGCCGCATGCGCCAGCTCGCGCGTGCGCTTGCGCGTCTGGGGGCAGGTGGCGTCTGGCAGACATCCCCGCAGCACAAAACTGGGATCATCGACGTCGCTGTCGTCGCTGTCGTCGCTGTGATCATCGCTGTCGTCGCTGCTGTAGCTGCCGTCGTCATCATCGTCCCCACTCTGCTCCTCCTCCTCCTCCTCCTCCTCCTCCTCCTCCTCCTCCTCCTCCTCCTCCTCCTCCTCCTCCTCCTCCTCCTCCTCCTCCTCCTCCTCCTCCTCCTCCTCCTCGTCCGCGTGGTGCGCATCCTCGATGACATCGTCATCCTCGGTGACATCATCATCCTCGGTGTCATCACCATTCCCACCCTTGCCCTCTTTCAGACCCTCGGTGACGCGCTGGTGCTGGGCGAGCCGTGTGGGGGGGTGGGGCCCCAGGGGGGAGACATCGGCGCAGGGAGGAGGGGGTGGAGGAGGGGGTGGGGGGGGAGGGGGGGGAGGTGGAGAAGGCGGGGGTGGCGGGGGTGGAGGTGGAGGTGGAGGGAGGGATGACGGCAAAGGTGGCGGTGGCAGCCGCGGACGTGGTGACGGCAGTGAGGCTGGAGCGTCAACGTGGATGGCATTGGGGCTATAACCGTAAAGTCCCCTGAGGTAGTTCACGGCGCCCATTCCGGGCGGCATGTCCTCAGCCCGTGTCGGAAATCCCAGCCCTTCCTGGTGTTTGCACGGCGGATGGGGGGATATTATTGTCAACTTTTCGACGCGCAGACCGCAGAGCAAAAACGTCGCCCCCGCGGGAGAGCGCGCGTCGTTTGCCTTAGGTGATTGTTGGTAGTTCCCCTCGCACGCACACGTTGTCGACAAGCACGTAAGATTTTGGCCGTGCGGGAAGTGCGTTGCACTCACTCTCACGCAAGGCTCTCGCGCAAGGCTGTCGCGCCAAGAATAAGATAAATGTGCCCAAACGAGGGCGCACGAAGCAACCGTTGGACAGATGGACGCACCGTTGGACAGATGGACGATCCCTCAAGCAGACGTTTCTATCGGACTAAAGGCCAAACAACGAGCCCGTACGGCCCAGCGTGACCAGCTTTAGGCTTTGATGCGAAAGCGGGAAAGGAGCGCTCTCAACTCTAAGAGCGCCTGATATTGTAGAGGCCAAATATGGTAACGATAGTGCTCAAGACGTACCAAATTCCTCAGGGAACTCCACCGCGACCAGGGCCGCCACAAGGCAGTAGCCACGACCAACTCGGGGTCCCTTTCCAAATTGAGCTAATGTGAGCTTAAAATAAGAAATGGCCGCAAGAAATGTTCTTGTTCAAGACGCCCGTGGAAAGAAATCACTTCTTGGCAGTCACATCGCATCAATTGGATATGGTTTTGGCCATAAGATGGGAAGAGATCGTCTCCATGGTGCGCGCCCCAAATCGGGAATACAGTAATGGGAGGCAAGGCCACAGGCAGCCCATCTTGTACGTCGTGCGCATTGGATTTCGCCCAACGCGGAAAACGCGCGCGTCCAATCAATTCACGCGCAGGCGCCCCTTGCGCCTGTGCGGGCCGGCGCGCGGTGTCGCGCGATGCGAGACAGAAACTTCTACAGAAGGAATACTATTGCAACCCTGCCGCGAGAAAAAGCTTAGTAAACCCTTTTCCCGCCTCCCAACACCCTGGCCAGGGTGGTTTCGCCGCGCTATTGTGCGGCGCCATCAGAACCGTCAGCATGGAAAGGCAGCCAGCATTATCACGAAGAGTGGCCATTCTACGTAATTACGCGGGAAAGCACGCTATCAGCGAAATGATTGTGTCCCTTGTAAGGCCTTGGTCAATGTTTTACATTACAACTGGGACATAAGAAACGAGAATGAAAAATTGACACGGCGATGGCTTGCGGAGAAGTAATACGTCGTCGCTTTTGCAGAGAGCGGATCATAGATTTACAATCGGAGTTTAACGCAGCCTCGTGCTGCGTACGCTGGAACGGCTGTTATTAGTAGTCTCCAACTCCCCGGATTCTGCGGGCTAAGAGCGTGGCTAATAGCCTCTCGGAGTAGCATGACACAGAATGGCTGCTTCATCATGATGGTGTGCGCTTTGCAAATTTAAAGGGATGAGCAGGTATCCTGTATGTATCCTTTATAGATAATCATAGTTGATACATAATCTTCCCGCAACCATGGCGACTATGAGACCCTACGAGCGGCTGCAGTCGGTCATCGACGAGTGTTTCGAGGTACCGCTCTCCGCCACTGACGTTCAGGAAATGCTTGCTGTCGCGAAGGCGCTAGAAGCACGCCTGTTGGGCTTACAAGTGCAAGACGGAGAGGTTGCCCTTGCTGCTGGTGAGGATCCCGTGACTAGGAGCCCGGCTAAGGCCGATGACGAGGCCGTTACGGAGAGCGACTCGGACGCTACCATTGACGAGAACGAGGTGACTGGCGAGCGAGGCAGGCGAGACGACGCAAATATGCAGCACGATGGGGCTGAGAGTCGGCGCACGGTTGCCCAGGATGAAACGCAACTTCTGCCCAGAGGAGACGCAGACATTGAAGCCGCGGCGCCGTGCCAACAGGTACCGACGAGGCCGTACGGGTCGGCAACGGAAAATCCGAGGCCAGCCGGGGCGGCGGAAACGCAAGCGGTCCTGGATGACGGATCGACGCAACTGCTGGATGCCGGAATGCCGCCACTCGAGCCTGCCCCGCCACCTGAGCATGCTCCGGTGCCAGAGACGCAAGCGATGGATGATGCTGGCATACGCGGTTGGATCTCTCGCGCCCGCAGGGCCCTTCCGACCTTCTTTGACCGTGCGTCCCAGCGCGCTCACGGTGCTGACACAGAGACCCAACCGCTGCCTTCAACCGTCCCTGGCCAGGTGTCATTGTTGGTGGATGATGCGAGTACGCAGCCGTTGGTGGTGTTGCCCGCCGCGGGGGAGGTCCCGGGCGCAAGCAGGGGGCGGCGCGCCCAGCTCGCGGCCGCCAGTTCCCCTTCTGTGCGGGACCAGGTCCATGCTCCTGGCACACGCCGCACCATGGCAACGCGGCGCATGCCCGTGCTGGACGCAGGTGATATGGACGCGGTTGTTACGGACGCGGTTGGTATGGGTGCCGGTCGTATGGGCGCGGATGTTACGGACGCGCGTGTCTTGGACACGTGTCCCATGGACGCTGACACGCAGCTGCTAGGTGGCGAGGGGATGCCCGTGGGCGCGGTGACAGCGACTAGCGGAGGTGGTAGGGTGGCAGCAACTAGAGAAGGGGGTGGGAGGGCGACGGGTGGAGCGCTGGCGGGCACGGCAACAACAACAGCTGCAGTGGAGGATGACGCTGCCACGCAGCAGATGCCAGCAGGCATGCCGGTGATGGAGACGCAGGCACTTGGGGCATTGGCCATGGAGACGCAGGTACCTGCAGGGATAGCCGCCGAGGTGCAGGTGCCAGCGGGGACGGTGGCCATGGAGACGCAGGTACTGGGTGATGAGGTGGCGAGAGGGGACGAGGGGGGCACTGTGGCGGATGGCAGTGTTGGCGTTGATGGCAGGGGCAGTCAAACGCCACCAGGCAAGGCCGATGCGGTGACGGCGGCGGAAACGGAGACTGTGGGTTATAGGCAGGGGCGTCGTGCAACCCGGGGGGGGCGGCCAGGGGCCATACCAAGGGTTCAGGGGGGAAGCAAGGAGGAGAAGGGAGAGGCGTCTTCTCCACATGCAAGGGGTAGCAAGCGTCGACGAGAAAGAGCTGGACTGGTCTCCAACACGCAGGAAGGCGCGTCGGCGAACGAGGGCGTGCCACCTGGCGATGTGCTGCCTGGGGTGGTTGCTGATCATGATGGCGATAATGATGCAGAGGCCCGTGGTCTTGCTGCTGGCGTAGAGGCCAGCGGCGCTGGTTCGGCGCATGCAGCTGCAACAGCAGGCGGAAGCGCGCCGGTGATGACTACCTTGGGGGCAGATGGCAGTGGTGGCGACGTGCAGGCAGGAGTGGCGGATCATGGGGAAGGTGCGCCACTTTGCGCGACGGGGGCCAAGGAGGGGGCTGGGGTGTCCACCACCACCCGTGGTATTGGGGGGTTGAGAGGGGATGCAGGTGTGGCCGCTGAGTTGGGGGCACACGAGGTGGGAGAGGCAGGCCCTCCTACCACCGCTGCTTCCAGGTTGCAGGAGGAGGCCCATGGCTTGTTCCAGGGAACTGCGCGAAGACTCGCCGACAGGGACCTTGTGCTGGACGACGCAACGCCAACGTCCCCAGAGCATGGTGTCAAAGGGCCATCCCTAGCTGCAGCCAGCAACGCATCCCTAGCCGCAGCCAGCCAGCGAGGCAGGAAGCGGGGGCAGCCGTCGCCCGTGTCATCGACCAGAGGCGGCGGTGATGGTGGCAGTGGCCGGCCACCCCGGGTGTCCCTGGGCGGTGGTGGCGGCATGGACGCGTCGGCCAGCAGCGGCAGCGCCTCCCAGGACCTACGTGCGGTTGGTCAAGCGCTGGACATCGTCGACCGATTGCTCATGTGCGACTCCCAAGTACCTGCGGGCTCGGGGCCCATCAGCGGGTGTCGGGTGCTGCTGGATGCACTCGTTGGTGGCGGTGGTGGCGGTGGCGGTGGCAGCAGCGGATCAGAGACATCGCCCGCGGGTGCGTTTGGCCGGTCGGCCGCGGTCAGGGCTCCCCCAGGCAGGTCCCCCTTGGCAGCAAGGCACCAGCTGTCGTATGCGGGGGGCGGGGCGGGTGCCAGGCCTAGTGCGAGTGGTAGCCCTCCTCCGGTTCCTCTAGCGGTACCCAGGGGGGGTGTAGACGCGGGGGCCAGGGATGTGCCTGCTTCGGATGGTCTTCTTGACAAACGCGATGGCCGCATAGCAGCAGATGGCGACAGCGGGATTGACAGTCATGTGGATGGTTCTCATCGGGATGGTCATGATGGTCGCGTTGACACGCATGATGGCCGCGTTGACAGCCAGGCTGGCCGGCATGCGACTCGTACTGTGGATCGTCCTGGTCCTGGGGGCCCCGTTGATGGTGTTGGCGGCGGTCAAAAGTCCCCAGAGGCAGAGGATGATGGGGAGGACCTTGCAGGGCAAGCGGGGGTGAACAACAGGGGGTTGCGAGAGGAGGTGAATGATAGAGAGTCGCTAATGGGCAAGGGAGAAGAGGAGGCGCCCACGGTGGATCTGCGTGCGAGTGGCGGAAGCCAGCAGCGGGGTGAAGCTTTGCCTGTGAAGGTCCCCCAGGCCATGGATGCGGATGCCAGCGGTCAAGCCGAGGGGCCCCATGGCGTGAACCATGGGGCTGATGATGGTGTGCACGATGGGGACATGAGAGGAGATGATGGCGCTGATGTGGCATGCGTACAGACAGGGGAGGACGGGGATGTGCCAGCACACAGCGGCAAGCGTGGCCGGCCACGGAAACGGAGCGTGGCGAAACCTGCAGACCTTGATGGGGGGGAGGCAGGGGGTGCGACCAGGGACGAGGAGACTGGGGCGCACGCGCATGGGCAGGACGCGTTTGCTGTTGAAGGTGAGGTAGTCAGGGGTACTTGCATCGTTGCAGATGGTGGCAATATCCTGTTATATCTGGTGGTGGAGAAGAGGTGTCTGAACCCCCCACATGCATCCCCCCACATGCATCCCCTTACATGCATCCCCCCACATGCATCACCACGCACTGCGTTCCTAGCATGTTTTCACGCCCTCTTTTCTGGTGTATGGGGGCTGTCAAGTTTCGTACCAGCTCTGACACAACGTATTGAACGGAGTCACAAGATGTGCAATGTACAGCCACTTGGTTTGGCACTGCAAGCTTTTCTGTCCCGGGTTATCAGTTTGGCCGGACATGGGGACCTGCTTTTCAGGTGATGGGTTGCTCTTATTGCGGTGGCACAACAGTGTAGGCAGAAAGTTGTCCTGGCGGCAGCAGTGTGGACAGCTGGCGGCAGCAGTGTCGGTGGCAGCAGGTGATCCCACACTGTCCGTAATGGGTACGGACTTTTGCGTCTCAAGTGGACCTGGTCCTCTTGCTGGTTTCTTTACTGGGAGAATCAGCAGCTGTTATAGGATCTCAATGATGTCTTGCACAGGTACTTCGAGGAGTGCACCCAGGGTCCAGCGGGTGTGCGCCACGTGGCTAGGGACGCCTATGCCTTCCGATGTTCGCCCTCGATTAGAAGTGCCCTCCGTGCCCTCCATCGTGCACCACACGACGACTCGTGGTCAAGGTAAAAGGTGAAGCTAAAGAAAAAGTTGCAGTAACGCTTTTCAAAAGCGCTATGCTCATCATCGGCTTTTCGATGCTCCACTTTGCCACCCTGCCTTGCAACGTGGTTGTAATTGCCAACAGAAGCCATCGTCAGCCCACCCACCAAGCGCGCCCACCGCGGTGCCAAGTCCAGCGCTGAGTCTCTCCCCACCACCCCGGCTGCGGAGCGGATCCCTCCTGTACCGGCCACCTCGCAACTGGCGGTGTCACAGGGTGAGAGGGCAGGCAACGGAGCCCCTGTGGGCGAACCCCAGGATTGGAGTGCCCATCCCCCGAGGAGCTTAGCACTAACCCCGCTTCGGCCCACCAAGCAGCCGGCGGCCACGGCGGCAACACCTGGCAGCGCCGGGATGCCATCATCTCGCCGGCTGCGGGACGCGACTCTGGCACCCGCCCCCCTCCGCGTGGTCTTCGGCAGCTCCAGCGCGGCCCCAGGCAGCAAGAAAATGTCGCGCATGGAGTCGACGATCCGCTCGATCGGGGGCACGGTGTCAGATGCTGTGGACGACACCACGACCCACCTGGTGGTGGGCAAGTTCAGTCGCACGATAAAGATTCTCCACGCAGTCGCACGGGGGAGTGTCGCGGTCGTGGGGGAGGCCTGGGTGGAGGAGTGCGGGGTGGCGGGCGCGGCGGTGCTGTTGCGGCCAGAGCACTCGAGCGAAATACCTGAGTTGGGCAAGATGGAGTCCCAATACAAGTTCTCGCTTCTGGCATCCCTGGACAAGGCCAGGCAGCGGCGGGTGCTGGCGGTGGGTAGGCACAGGGGGGCCGCACAAATGGGTGGGGAGGGTGGGTGTGGGTTGTGTGCACCTAAAGGCAGGGGTTGTGGTCCAACCATGGGTTCTGGTCGGGGAACGGGGTCATTGTATATACATTGCGTCTAATTGTTGTTGTATTTGTGTGTGCGTGTCTTGCCTTGCAAAGCAGTGGTTTTCGTGGGGAGCATTGGCCTTGCGCCATGCTGTTACGCACACCAGGGAAGAAAGGCATTTGGGTTATTCGAGCGGTGACACGGCAGTAGAAGGCATGGGTCGGTGATAGGCAATGGCCCTATCGTGGATGTGTCCGTGCTGGTTTGCATGTAGTTGTCTTGCTCGGGTGCCCTCATACCGCCCGATGTCACCCATAACCAGCCACAGCGTACGCATCATGGCCCAGCCATGCTTGTCAGGTGCCACCGTGCGCAGCACGTACGTCGTGCTGGTGCATGACTGTCATCTACCAAATCACGTACCTGCATGACTGGCACTCTGCTATAAACTAGTCTTCGTCTCGCGGAGGCATCCATCCTTGACTTAATGCCTTGTCTTGCCATGCATGGGCTAATGCTTTTTCTCTACCTTTGAATGTTATTAATTCCAGTGTCGAGCCACTATCCTCATTTCTGCAGCATGTGCAATCCACGGCCATGGGTCCGCTCATGCCAGCAGACGCCACCATGGTAGCCCATGCTAGCTAGCCCTTGCACAGGGGCCCTTACCCAGCCCTTGTCCAGCAGCCCAGGTTGATGAGACCTGCTTGCGTGTGCATGCCCTCATGTCGGCCCACACGTACTCGATGTCTCATGCGCGGCAGGGCCACACATTCTACCTGGGGGAGGGGCTGACCCCGTCTTCCGAGGACATGGCGTCACTCATCGGTGCCGCGGGGGGGACGGTGGGTTGTAGCTACGGAGGGTAGGGGCTGTCAAGTGAGACACGCAGTGCACCCAATCGACACAAACTCTGCCAGATTGACTGCGCCCAATCAACTTTAACTCTGCCAAATTGACTGCGCCCAATCAACTGCACCCAATCGACATAAACGCTGTCGAACTTTTGCCATTGGTGGGGACAGCTGGTTCCATTTCGGCCGGATGCAGGCTTATCTTTGGGGTCGGACAACTGCCATTGAAGTAAGGCTGGTATCGCTAGTGACTGCGCGTGTCGCCTGCATCTGATGGGCATTTCATCGCTGGGTGCGTCAAGGTGAGATTATTTACAGGATCACTTCCCAGCAGAATGGGGGGCATGTAAGGCGGAGCGCGCTGCAGGACAGAAGCAGCAGGCACAAGCTCGATGTGCACCCAGAGGGGGGAAACCAGGGAACAGGTATCAAACAAGTTTTCAAAAAAGTTTTCAGGGAACAGGTGTCAAGCAACTTTTCTTTTGCTGCCACGAGCCTGGACTCAGCTCCCTCGTTATGTGGTGCGGATGATTGGCTCACGGCTACCCGAGAGACGAGGGTGTTTTCATGGAGCAAACCAAGCAAGGATTTCCAAGGGAAGGCTGCTTCCTAGCAGAGCAACCCACCCATGCCTCATCAAGGCAGCCGCGCTGCCACGGCAGTTGCAGGGCACAACAGCGGGCTTATCTGAGCACGGCCAAAAAGTGGCCAAGGCTGCCCCCATCATAACTGACCCCCTCATTATTGACCCGCCCATAGCTGACCCCCTCATAAGTGACCCCCTCACGAGCTATGGTAATTATTGCGTCCTGTGACCTGTCCGACTGGCAACACACCCACAGGTGGCACGCCACATGGCAGAGCTTGCTCCTAGCGAGCCATCGCACATCATTTTGGCGGCGCACGACAATAAAGGGAGGGTGCGGGACGCCAGCATCTCCGGCGCAGCCAAAGGTACGTTCCATGGATCGAATTCGCACGTACACGGAGAGAGTGTGATCGCTTACCTCTGCATTGTAGCGGACTTTTCCTTGTGCCATCGCCACTTTGGCCATCGGAAAGCCACCGTGAAGGAATTGAACAAACTGGAATACTGGGGGTGGGTAAATTTACCACGGAAGAATGGGACAAACTGGTATGCTGCTCGCACCTTCCCTTTTGACGGATGTCAGTGAGACGATTAGCCACATGGCTACCTGGTGCATACATGGAGGCAAGTGGGCCTCATGTGTGCATGGTGGATCCAGCGTGGAGTTTCTTGTTGTGAAGCTGCTGCCCCATTGACTTGTTGTGCGGTTGGCCTGCCTGCCCATGCCTGTGGGTGGCGCAGGAGTCCATTCGCAGTGTGTATGGACGGCACAGGGGTGTGTTCGTGATGGCCCTGGTCCCTATTGATGCGGTTGGCTCCTTGCTTCTTCTTCTCTCTCTCTCTCTCTCTCTCTCTCTCTCTCTCTCTCTCTCACACACACACACACACACATACACACACACACAATCACGCACGCACGCACACACACACAAACACACACGCACACACAACACACATACAAACACACATATCTGCCATCGCCCAGAGTAGGAGTTCATAGATAGTCACAAGGGTATGCCATTGTCCCTGCTGCTTAATCAGATTCCATGTAGCGGCTGAGCGTAAGTACAGGTTGGGGCAAGGGGCAATCTTACCACCAACACATCAATGCGGCTCTGGTCATGCCATTGCGATGCCCTCTGGTCACCTCGATCGTACTCGCAACATTCCTGTGGGGCTCTCAATCACTCTAGCAGCGTATTCCTATCTATTTCAATCGTGGCCAGCTCCTGTCTGCCGCCTGTGCTTGGTGACACACCGGGTTCATCTGGGCGGGGGCCAATGGGTGGCTGGTCATATCTATAACCACATCAATGCTCGTCACGTTCACGAACCTAAATAAACGGGCACATGTCCGTGAATGGTTATGGTGGATGTGCGGACACCTCGATCCAGGCCGCAAGGTGTACTCGACCGAGGTAGTGATGAAGGCCATCCTGAAGCAGACGGTGGACCTAAACAGGTAACGATCGGACAGTGCACCAACAACACAGTCTGATTATAGCGTGTCCAGTTATCACTTAGATTATAGGCGCGCCGCTCGGAACTCGTAGCAGCACTTGAGACACCAATACCTCATTGCAGTAGGTATCCAATCGTGGTTTGTCTAGCTACTGGCAGCCCAGAGTTCAAGAACACAAGCCAGTCGTATGGATGGCCCTGCATGTGCGGCCACAGATGTTGCAAACGCCCGCCATGTGGTGAAGAACTGCTGGAGCTATGGGGGGCAGTTTTTGCGGATGGCTCATGGCAGTGTCTTCCGTTTCCTGCTTCTTCGAATACCTGTTCAGCCCCTATCACATGATCTCGACTGACTCATAATTGCTTCTAGCATGACCCCATGGATTCAAATAACAACGAAAGGCGCAAAGAATGCGAGAAAGCCCTTTGCGCGGATGGTGGCAACATGCAGGGCCACGATTTCTGCGCATGCACGACAGCGCCATGCATTCGAACACCAATACTGATAACGCCAAGTACAATAGCATCATGGCACTAGAGCGACTGGGCTCGTGGTTTGTGATGTTGCATGATTGTATTGTCTATCTTCTCTGAACATCCTCGGTTTTCTGCTCCAGGTTGAAGCGTCTCTGCCATTGAGAGAGGAGCTGTATTAATTGTATACGGCCTCCTGTTGTACCATATGGAAGTTGGCTGGTATTGGATAGGAAGTCCGTGTTGCTACAACAGGATCTGGCCTTTGAAACACGTGTCACGAGTTCATGGCATGCTCTTGCGTCAAATGTAGCAAATGCAGCTAGAGAGCCAGCTGCTGCGTTGCATATCTTCAAGACCGGTTTCTACTACCAATAACATGGCTGTCAGTTTGTATTTGTTTCCTTTTTCCTGTGTACCTCGATGCTGCCTTCCTTTCACTCTTCTATCGTGGACCCAGCGATCAGTTGAAGTTTTGACAATTGAGGAAGCTGCCGATAGGCAGCCAATGGCCCGGCACTCGGCAGAAGGGTGGTTAACATGTAGAGCTAGATGGATCCGGGCACTGCCCATCCTCAGCTAAGGATCTGGGGTTCAATACCTGGCTTTCGTGATGGCCAGGCCCTGAGAACTGCCCGTGCAGCGAATTCTGTACGTTGTCAATAGAGGATGCGCAAGATGAGCTCTCCTTGAGTAGGTGGTTCACGAGCGAGTGCACATAATTCTAGCTAATGTGGGCCAGGCTTGTTTCGTGGATTGAGATCCGAGCTTGCACTGGGGGCCATAGTATTTTATTATAGTATTGTCCCCGACGGTAAAGTAATTAATTAATTAATTAATGACACGTGACTGCGTCACGTGAGCATAAGTCCTCAGTGGGAGGGGAACATTGGATGGAATGGATTAATAAATTAATTAGGAACATCACTCCGTTGGGAGTCAATGTAGCACATATCCCTGAGAAGGGGCATATGGCTTTTAATACATTCTAGGCTACTTCCTGCAAGGGTGGGAATGTAAGCGACCCTTGCTCTAGGTGCACCAGGGCACCTGCACCCTCATAATCTTCACACTATGCCCAGCTAAGGGGGAGTATGTTATGTGGGGGAAGATCATCATGGCTATACAAGATCTAGGACATGGCTTCTCAGCAGAGAGCATCTCTCTGCATGGCATAGCATGGCTAAATTCTTAATGCGACATCCCTGGGGGTACCATTATAGGCAGGGCGTGGCTGAATGCTAAAGGCATCATCCATGGGGGCCATTATGGGCGCACATGCGCAGGGGCCACACGCTAGGCTAAGCCTTACTAATCTACACTACTGGTATATATTCCTAGTCTGAGGTGGCAGGAGGGGGCTGCCAGGGCTTGTGGTCAACGTGGATGACCGCCCCCCTCCAGTATATCGGCTTCCCCAGTGCGCTCTGCCGGAGCTGAAGGTAGGTCGGCCATAGCTCGCGTCGCCGCTGTTGCTGGGCCAGGGTCAAGTCGTCGTCCAGCGTGAAGCGAGTCTCCGAGAGCTTCTTGCGGCATTTAAGGAACGCCAGCTTGTCCGCCATGTACTTAAAGGTGAGGAGCACGGGTGCCGGGCCAGCCTTCCCCCGCGCGCGGGGGAGGCGGACAGCCGACATGTCCAGCTCACCAGCCAGTGAGTAACATGGGGGCAAGAATGGCGCGCTTAAATGCCTCAAGAAGGCTCGTGGAGGTCTCACCTGCCGGCTGGTCGAAGTGCTTGACGATGACATTGTGGCTGCGCCAGGCGATGTCGGCTTCCTCGCGAAGGTCGAGGGCTTGTTGCTTGAGTTGTGCCGAGATGGTGGAGGTGGTGGAGGTGGTGTGCTGCTTAAGCAAGTCCGCCCAGGTGGAGGGAGCATCGCCGGCCGGGCCAGCAGGCGCCGGCTGGGCGGCGATGTCCTTCACCGCCTGGGCGGTGAGGCCGGCGGTGTCATGCAAGCTCTCAAGGGCGTTGGCGGTGGCTTGAAGGCGTTGGTCGATGTCGAGGAGCTGGGCTTTGATGTCGGCAGTGGAGGCAGAAATGGCAGTGGAGGTGGAGGCGGCGGCGGTGGAAATGTGAGGAAGTTCAGCAGACAGCGTGCCACCCATTGCTGCGACGTCGGCAGCAAGGGGGGTCACGTGCTGCTGAAAGGCTTCCATGAGGATGGAACGGAGGGTGGGGGCGGAGATGGATGGAGCCCAGATCTCGCCGTCAGAGCGCTGGAGAAGGGAGTTGAGGATGGCATGCTGGAGAACGGGGCGGGGGGAGCCGAAAACCATGCTGACGTTGTGCCAGCGACGGCCGTCGGTGCAGAGGAGGCGTCCGGTGGCATGGAGATGGATGCACAAGTCGATCGTAAAGCGAGGCGTAGTCCCCAAAGAAGAGGCAGTCCAGAGCAGCGGACGGGGACATGTTGGTCCAGTCGTGATCATCGACCTGGAAAGGTCTGAGCCGAAAGCGCGGTTCCGAGGGGCGTGAAGACCCTCCTGTTTGGTCGGCTGGGCGGGCGCGTTTAGGGTCGGGCGATGCCAATGGCGAGGCATTGAGGCCGCGAGGTTGCTGGGTGACCACCAGTGCACGACTAGTGTCCCCGCTGCCTGCCGGATCTGGCGAAGCGGCAGCCTCAGCTGCCGCATTGTTAAAGGCGAGCGCATCCGCCAAACTGCGTTGCGTCGACAGGCGTTTGCTCGTCATATATTGCGTTTTAGATTCGGAAAATTAGATCAGCATGTGCGTCTTAGAAAGACGAAGCGATAGTGATATTCACGGCTAAATTCGGTGCTCAAACGTGAAAGTTATGAGCTCCGCCGTCAGCCATGGCTACCTCGTGGCTCGTGGCTGACTAATCTGAGACAACTATGGAATGGATGGTATAAGCTATCTAGGTCCTAGTTACAGGGGTGTGGGCACCGCAGCCCGAATCGCTATGAATGCCATACTTGGTCACACGCGGAGCCCCCACAGGCTTGGGGGTGGTCTCCTTCATCACTACTTGCCATCTATCCTTGCGCACCATCTGCCTCCATATTACAGACAAACCAGGAGGCTGCCCGGGGGTGAGCCCGTCACGTCTGGTGTAGCACATGTCCATGCCGAGTCTATCACGAAAAGTCCACGGTAAAGTAATTATCGCATACAATACTGAAGTATTAAATAAAGAATAGGCATCAAAAGCAGTGACTTCACGCGATTAGGATATGCAGCCACACATGGCGTTCTATTAAAATTCTATGGAGCCCTGGCCTATCTATAGCCCTAGCGCCACATATCAGTTAGCTAGTATGTAAACGCCGGCCTACGAGTATCTGGAGCTGCTAGTACATGGAGATCGATTCCATCGAGCTGGATTAATTAATTGATTAAGTAGCACGTGGCCGCGTCACTTCGGTGCACACACACCACAGAGTAAAGGAACCTTCAACCCCTACTTAGGGTACTTGAAGGGGTCACGTGAGCATAAGTCCTCGATCAGGGAAATGAATATGGGATTGGGTGGATGGATGTAGCTATGTCTAGTTCCTAGTTGCAGGGTTGCGGGTACCACGGCCCGACTCGCTATGCTTGCCAAACTTAGTCACACGCAGAGGCACCATCGACTGGGGGGTGGTGACAGTCCTTCATTACTGTCTGCCTGTGCCACCTGTCTTTACGTGTCATTTGCCTCCATTAATTAATTAATGCATAAGTCCTCAGTGGGAGGGGAACATGTGATGGAATGGATGATGGAAGCTAACTAGGATTCTAGGTCCTAGTTACAGGGTTGTGGGCGCTACGGCCCGAACTGAATCGCTATGAATGCCATACGCGGTCACCCGCGGAGCCCCCACAGACAATTGGGGGTGGTCTCCTTCATCACTACTTGCCATCTATCCTTGCGTTATAGTACCTTCAATTAGCTCTGGCACCTTGTGGTCATCAGCTTGCGCCTTAATTAGCCGACGTCTTGAACCCACCTCACATTTGTAGCATAAGCTATGCGTCAGCCTACCTATGGTATTGCACTGGTTGTATTGCACCCACAGTGTTGCGCCCCGGCATGATGCACCATGCTATGGAGAGAACGCTCTGTGGCCTGCCCACTTGCTACAGTGAAAGAAGCTCGGGCGCCCTCCTTCCTTCTCGCTGTGTATATAGGGTTCAAGGTTCCTTTACTCTGTATTGGCACCCACGTGACGCAGTCACGTGCTTATTAATTAATCAATTAATAATTAATTAATTAATAATTGCGTACGTTCTGCCTCCATATCATACAGACAAACCAGGAGGCTGCCCGGGTGTGAGCCCTTCTCCTCTAGGGTAGCACATGTCCATGCCTAGTCTCATATACGAGCCACGAGCCACGAGGTAGCGGCCATGGCTGACGGCGGAGCTCATAAGAAATTTCACGTTTGAGCACCGAATTCAGCCGGGAATATCACAATCGCTTCGTCTTTCTCAGACGCACATGCTGATATGATTTTTCGAAGCTCTTACGCAATATTATGTCGAGCAAACGCAACTTGACGAATCGCAGTTTGGAAGCTGCGATGAGCCAAGCAAATACGCCTGCAGCTCCGGCTGCACGGCTTCGCCTCCCGGCCTCGCAGGTGAACGGTGACCCTAGCCAAGCGGTAGTGGTTCACTCGGCTCCCTCCGCGGCCTCGCCATATCGGCATCGCCAGACCCTAAACGCAGCCGCTCATCCTTTCCACGCGAACCGCGTTTCAAGCTCCACTCCTTCCATGCCGACGATCACGACTGGTACAACAACATTTCTCCGGTAACTGCTCTGCATTGCATTTTCTTCGGGGACTACGCCTCGCTTCTCTTCTTGAGCTGTGCCTCCACCTTCACAGCATCCGCCGCCTCCTGGAATATGACGGCACTGATTATAAACAGAGCCGCGACCTGCTGCTGACGGGCTTTTACCCCCGGCC